>CM076684.1:27255497-27425497 GCA_038501925.1 Xenopus petersii | reverse complement strand
CCTAGCCAGGCGTCAGAAAAGAGCTGGCTTTGGGGCTAAAACTGGGCTTTCAGGGCTCCAATTTACTGAATATTGGTAGTTTCCAGTAAGTCTTTTTGTCCCCTAGGGCCCTCTACAGGCGAGGAACTTGGGCCCTCCCTCACTTGATACGTACTGGGTATTTTCAGTGGAAGCCCTATAGTTGTATTGTCTGTACCCCTCTGAAGGTGGCTCTTAGGATACGCAGAATGTCAAGGGATTGGCTCCATTTTGGGGAGAGTGAGAATGAGAATGAAAGTATCAATATCTCATATTGGGATTTAGAGGCCGCACCAAAGGGATTAGTTGCCCGCACAGTTTCAGTTTGAGCATCAAGGGATAGGGAATAGACTAGAGCATGGAACATCAATAGAACATCAATAGATTGGGGTGACTTAAAGGAAGAAGTTCCAGGCATGACTTTGTGGCTTACATGTGAGAATGCAGGCACAGGGCCATCAGAACCTTCAACGAATTACACAAGGGAAATGCTGAGGAAAAGAGGAGACACCATCTCATGGCGCAGGTTGCCCTGTTATAGAGAGCACTAGGGTCCATGTAACTAACCGGCGCTACCTCTTAACTGTAACAGTATAGTAAATCAGGCACTCTAAACTTGGGCAGCAGTAGGCAGCAGGACTGCTCACAGCACCAGCGCAAACATACCGGAGCAGAGCTGGGGGCTAGTAGCCTTACAAAGAGCCTCAGTCAACGGTACAGAGCAGAGAAGGGACACAAGAGGGACGTATTCACTTAGCTGAAATATAAAGTTACCTGGAGTCCAGAGAGCCGGCACTGAGGGAGTCAGGAGGATGTCAGACACACAGCTACAGTCCATGCTCGGCTCTGCACGCAGGGTTGGCGGTAGCAGAAGAGAGAAAGTTGGGGCAGAGTAGGGGGTAGAGAGCAGATGGGAGAGAACAGAAGAACAGTGGGGAGAGAAGAAGGAAGGAGAACAGGTAGGAGGAGGGTGAGAAAAGCAGGTTTGTGCAGGCGAAAGAGAAAAGTGGAAGATGGTAAATAGCAAATGGATAGGGAAAAATGAACAGAGTGAGGGAAAAAGCAAGCGGTTACGGTTTGCAAACGAGGTTCAGTGTAAAGAAATGTTTAAAGAGGAAAATAACATTATGGGGCAGAATGAACAGGAGGAGAGACAAGTGGAAAGAATCATGTGGGAACAGGAGAGAATTCAAGAGAGGAAGAGGAGAGAGAAAATGTAGATCACGTGAGAAACAGAAGGTGAGGTGTCAGGTGTGTAAGTGGCGGAAAGGAGGGGCAGAAATGGAAGGAAATGATAAGAAGAGGGAAATGAGAAGTGAGAGAAAGAGACAGAGATCAGGCAAATGAGACATAGAAAGAGGTGTGCGAAGAGTTAGTTACAGGCAGGTGGAATAGGAAAAGTGATGGACGTGAAAGGGAAGGGAGGGGGGAGAGGGCAAGAGGCGAATCAGGTGAAGAAGGAACAGACATTTGTGTTGGGGCAGTGGGAAGAGAAGAACGTGAGAAGAGCAGGTGAGGAAGAGAACAGAGAGATGGGCAGAAGGTGAGAATGAGATAGAGAAGGGAATATGTTGGACGAGGACGGTAGAAGGGGGAAAGAAAACAGAATAAGAAGATATAAGCGGAATTAAAGTAGATAAGGGGAATAAAAGAGAAAAAACAGAGAAAACTCAGTGAGAATAACGAATAAGGAGGGCAGAAGCAGTAAATGTATTTATACAGTCAGTGATGTGTTGGTTACACTGCCAGTGCCCCATGATCACTAAGTACCACACTGGGCAGTGTACAGCAATGAGTATGAGCAACATGTGCATCGAGTGGGCGCACAGACTGGCCAATGGATAGAGCAGAACAAATGTACAAATGTACAGCCATAGTCAGTGCAACAAGTTCACAACTCTGAGACCCACACACTGGACACCCCCGATTTAGCTGAAGCAGTGGATCCCAGCGACTGTCCTGCTCAAACGGCTGACGCGATTCTGTTGCTTCTTCAATCCCCAGCGACTTCACCCCACAACACTTGTAAAAGTGCCTCTAACAGTTCAATATTGTTCAGTTGGGAGGGACAGCACAGGCTTCTCTAACACTTCCCTGTACAACTGCAGCTCCCCCATTAGCCCTTATGCACACACGTAGATAATATGAGAAGGAAGCCAAGGATCCTGCCCTCGCTATGCCCCCAGCAAGAATTAAACAACCAACTCCAATTGCTTGATCTCTTTTTCACAGTGTTCTGAGCCCCTCACCCCTCCCCAGCAGCCCCCCGGCAGCCTCAGACAAGCCAAAGTCACATAATGATCAGCCGAACAGCAGCAGATGGGGGTTCAGCGGGAATGTGGGGCCGCGGGCTCTGAGTTGTGTCTTCTCGCCTCTCGTGTGACTTGCAGGCTGGGGGCTCGGTGCCATGGGGGGAGGCTGTGCCAGTTCATTTCTTTCTCTTTTTAAGAAGAAGTAACAATACTCCCAACCTCTCACTCAATAGCTCCATCTCAGCATTTTGCCCCCTTAAAAATCTTTCCATCGCCATTACATTACCTTTTTTGCATCTTACATTTCTTGAAAAAACGTAACACTTTCCCTAAATTTTTCTGTCTATCCTCAGTCTCTCTTTGACTTGTTTCCAGTCACCTCTCCACGTGCTAATTCAACCAGGTCTTCAAATTCTTTTAGGAAAATGGACTTTGTTTTAGAGTAGCATTGCAACAAGAGGCCAGAAGCAGCTGACAGTTGGGAATTACCTTCTATGAGATATTATGGTGTAAATGACATTTCCAGTATGTTCTGTGAATGCTGCTATTTATTGATAAAGGCAATGGTACAAGGAAGAGTTGGGTTGTTTTTACTCCTAAGATTCAGAGGAGTCCGCCTGGATTGGAGGAGGGGGGGGGGTAGGAGGCATTATTAGATTTACTGTAAATGCAAAGCACATATTACACTGTGTATCAAATATTTTCAATATAATGTCAGGCAAGGAAGTCTTACTAGGGGAGAGTGTGCGCAGAGAAGCAACTCGGTGTAAGTGACTGGAGCTGTAACTGTGGGGATAGTAGTGTATAAAGTAAGGCAAATGTTATTAGTCGCAGCAGTGGCTCTGTGTGTACAGTAATGCAACATGGTGTCAGAGAAGACTTCAGGCCTGTCCAACATTCAGCAGTTATTTAATGACTTGATTCATAAATATTGGGGCCCTGTGCAGAGTAGCTTTCCTTAGGGTCCTCTATAAGTGCTGCTGGTATGTAGCCTTTCAGTAGAATATAATCTCCCACCCTATACAATACACTAACAACGTCTTTTTCTCTATCCCCAGCTCCCCACCTCTTGCCTGATCCACTGAGCCTGAGCCGGTCTGGAGTCGGAGTTAATTCAGGCAGCCTGGAACACAGTCCCAATGTGCTCGGGCAGTCGGTTTATCTTCATTAAGTGGCTGTTTGTTTCTCTCCTATGTTTCCCCTCCAAGCTCCAATTTTCACAGCCAAACAAGAAGAAGGGGAACTGTTGGGACAGAGTGAGCTCAGGCAGGCAGATAAATGGGAAAGGCAGAAAGAAAATAGATAGCCCAGTGGAAGTGGAGGACATAAGAGAGGGAGAGTGGGAAGCAAAAAACAAAACATAATGGATTGAGTCAGAGAGCCAAAGCACAGGCTTAGGTGGAAATACGAGGAGCAGGAATACAAGAGAAACAGATAGAAAAGAAAGAGAGATAATGTGTATATTTATTATGTGGGTGTTTGAGAGAGATGGGTCTGAGAGTGGAAAGAGAGGATAAATGGGAGACCAATAAGAGAGAGTCGGTGTATGTGAGACTGCATGAAAGAGAATTAATAGGAGACAGGCAATGAATGAACAGAAGTGAACCGCACAGAGAGGTGGGATACAGACAAAAAACGGAGAAGGAAATTAGAAAAAGAACAGGGAATAAGTGAAAACCCAGCAACTAATGAAGGGGTTCTGGGGAAAATTGCGATAGTGAGGTAATAGGAATAGCGCTGGCATGTGAGAGGCAAAATGTATTTGAAGAGGGAGTGTACTGCTTTCCCCAAATAAATTACCCACATGGACCGAGGCCCTGCAGCTCATTCCCACAGAGTATTACTGGGCTGTGGTTCTGGACAGAGACTCGTAGGCAGTCACACTGATACACCTGCTGACACACACATACACAATCAGGGCAGCCATCAGGGGGGACAGGGGGGAGAGTTGTAGGGGTCCCGAGGGTAAGGGGGGCCGGCCACGCCCAGGGCCGGATTTACATAGTGGGCGCCCCTAGGCCCACTACCATTTGTCACCCCTGTCCCCTCCAGGGGGACAGGAACAATGGGGATTGGCGCATGGCAAATTTAAGAAATTATCTCCAGCGCATCCCCAGTGTTTTTGAACCAATGTGGGTGTGGTCAGACAGCATGCCGCCCCCCTAAAATCCTGCCGCCCTAGGCCCGGGCCTAGGTGGCCTTTCCACAAATCCGGGCCTGGCCACGCCACACTTACTTGATTAGCCGGACCCCCCCCCCCACTTCGGGAAGGCATGGACGTTTAAGGGGCCCTGGCCACCAATTTTCTCATAATGTGGGGAGGGGGCCCTGGCCACCAATTTTGGCCACCAATTTTTTTTTCTCATGTGGGGTCCTAGCCACCAATATTTTTTAATGGGGGGCCCTGGCCAGAAATGTTTTTTTATGGGGGGCCCTGACCACCAATATCTTTTATTTTTTATTAACATGTGGGAACCCTAGCCACCAGTATTTTTTTGGTTTTTTTACTATGTGGTGGGGAAGGTGGACCTGTAGGTGGGGATTGCGGTGGGTGCAGCCAAGGGGGCCCAGGAAATTTTGTCATATGGGACCCTGCGATTTCTGATGGCGGTCCTGTACACAATCGCAGAACGTATCGTCCTCATTAGCAGCTCTCTAAACAGAACTAGGGACAGCTCCTCATTCATTGCCATTGAAAGCTCCCTGATCAGCACTATGGACAGCGCCCCATTGCTTCCTATGGACGGATCGCCAATCAGCAGCAGGGACAGCTCCCTATAACCAGCCCTAACTATCACCGGCGCAACTCGGATAGCGCCACATAACTGTATCCCTTGTTCTGCCTGCGAAGGACCGGGGCATTTAGCGCCACAGTCACTACATGGTGTAGTGATATACTCTTAAATTAATTTGTAATCCATATAATCCTTCCAATAGATATATTTGCATATTACAGCAGGGGCTCATGTGCGCTCGGCCCAACCAATTCATAATGGTTGCAGTTTAACAACTGGGATTTGGGCATCCCTGGTATAATAAGTGGTATGCCGATATTATCCACTGACCCTGCCCTAAAGTGGACAACTTGGAGCGCTACAGATGTTGTCAAACTACAACTATCAGCATGGCCTTCCATCTGGAGAGCTACAGGTTAGGCTACCAATGATGAAGGACATGTCTGTCAGAAACATGTTGTGTTCAAATAAAGTACACTGCAATTTGGCTCTCCAGAGTGAACTTTTGCTTGTATCTTGGATGTTGTGTGGCTGGGACGGTGCCACTGACTCTGTCTGATAGAGCCTTGATGCCATTGGAGCGAGGGACCACCCGACAATCAATAGAATTATAAGCTACCAATGCGTTGCTGGTCGGGGTTCATTCACTCATAGTATAACCAAACCAGAGGGAAATACTTGATGTAGGTCACATGTCTACCCCAGCCTCACGCCAACGCAAATGAACCAAGTGCCAGTGTGTTTGTCGCTGCAGTTCCAGATGACAGTGAGTGCGACTCCAAGGCAGCAGGGCACCAACCTACATTTCATCCAGTCTGGGCACAGACATCTCTTTAGTTCAGAACTTTGTTCTTACTCTGTCCAACTTCCCCCTCCCCTTCCCACATAACACACTTCTATGGGAGAAGCCCCCTCCTTCCCACCTCCTTACACTTCTCCTTCTCTTCTAAGTAATTTTCCGTTTGATTTCGGAGGTAATGCATTTTTTAGAAATCAAAGCTTATGCCAGTGAGCCCCTCTCGGGCCTCAGGATGATCTGCCCAGATGAGAGACACCAATCATTTCCTTGTTAGTTTTGATTTTAGTTACAAGAGCTTTCAACTTGCTTAAATCTCCCGGAGAAACGTTATAACAAGCAGCTGAGGGAATTCCCTGCTCCCCCACCCCCCAATCCCTGCACCTCTCCCCCCTGCTTTCCTCTCTCTGCCTCCCTCTGCCTCTCTCTGCTCACCCCCTTCTTTGCATTTATTTAAACACAGAGCGCACCAAGAACAAACAGCCACTAAACCAACAAGATTTGGCTTCAGAGAGAGCCCGTGTGGCTGCTAGCTCCTCGCCATACACTCACACACTGATATATCTGCTGAATCCGAAAGGATATGTTGCCAGTAAAATCGATACTGTAAATTATTCATTGTCATTAATTATCGATTTATATATCCGAGGGCAGCATTTGGGAGAGTTGAAAGGAGGGAAGTTTTTTTTCTCTCTCTTTTTAACTTATAACCTCATTGTTTTATAACCCCCGGCTAGAGTTCCAGATCCATAGATATAACCAGTCTGTTCCACCGCCCCCGTATCCCCCCAGCCCCTAGCATGTTAGGGTAAGTCGAGCCTAATCAATGGGGATCAATGGCAAATCTTAACTAATAGCTACAGAGAGCCTTTCATGTGAGAGCCAAGATCAAGTCTTCTGTTGTGCAATTGCTACGGGAGGGGACTGGGGCTGAGGGCCACTAAATACAGGTGTAATTGCTAATTACTGGGCCACAAGTCAGTGCTCTCCTCTGCTCATACTGACACCGGCTATGCACTGAATTGTCTATATGTGGCTACGTACCCCGTACACCAAACAGTTTGCCAAATTGTGTGTCTGGATGTGCACATTGGACTGTGTGCCACATTGTTAGTCTTTGTCCACGTTATGTGCTCGTGTTAAGTTTCAACTTTCAAGCTGTGCACTCAGTGGGTGTGCAATACTGCAATTACCCTTCACATTTCAAAAATTAGAATTTTGATATGTGTTTGTGTATAGCGGTGGTATGTATGCAGATGGGGTGAAGAATTATACCTGAAACAGACAGACAGATAGATAGTTGCATGATAGATACATAGGTGATAGATAGATAGATAGATAGATAGATAGATAGATAGATAGATAGATAGATAGATAGATAGATAGATATACGATAGGTGATAGATAGATAGATAGATAGATAGATAGATAGATAGATAGATAGATAGATAGATAGATAGATAGATGATAGATGATACATAGATATATAGATATATAGATATATAGATGAGATGATTGATTGATAGATGATAGATAGATAGATAGATAGATAGATAGATAGATAGATAGATAGATAGATAGATAGATAGATAGATAGATAGATTATATAGATGGACAGACATAGACAGACAGAAATAGATAGATGATGAGAGAGAGAGAGAGAGAGAGAGAGAGAGAGAGATCAATAGATGTAGATATGATGAAAGATTGGTAGATAATAGGTCGATAAAAATACGCTATAGACGATACGAACTTGACACAGTTGATCAGACAGGTATACAACAGATATATAAATATAGCAGATATATAAATATAATAGATATATAAATATAATATATAAAAAGTGGGAGACAGATTATTGATTAGTGGACAAACAAATGAAAGAAAGGGGCTGTCCAAAGTGACTGAATATAAGCGAATAAAGAAGACATAAACGTGCAGACAGAGTTTCTATCACTTTTCTATCACCCTCGCTGGCTGCTCCTTGCGATTTGAAATCAGTTGCCATCTGTCCAGTTAGGTGCGATTTTATGCAGTCGACTGGACATTTCTTGGTCCTTGTGAGTGCCAGCTTCCGAATATTCAGTAAAATGACTTTTCACCTTGCTGACAGACTCATTAACCTTTATATACGACGCGGAATGGGTTAACCCTGTGTGAATCAGAAGTGGCCGCCCAAGCAGTCGGGCAGAAGGAGTTAAACCCCGCGCCCTTCCAATACAGCCCTGTTTTGGGCGCTGATTAAAATGCAGAGATGTGCAAAGTATCTGGAAACTCAATATTTTGCCCAAAGTCTTTGAAGGCAGACATAAAACGGTTCCACCTCGCACCGATCTGATCAGGATCGATACCTTCCTTCGCTGGATAGTTTGAAGATCTGTTGATTTTCTGAGCTGATGAAAATGTTTGGAACATGCACAGAATGTTTTTTTTACTTAAGAAAACTCTCGGTTTGTTTAATACCTGTAACTTTATCACAGGAAACACATTTTCAAGCTTGGTAACAGGGGACTGTCTCTTTAAAGGGGTTGTTCACCTTGAAACAACTAGTTGTTTTCAGACTGATTATCAGAAATAACTTTCTATATTCTACGTGTCACCGTTTTTCTAAAATTGAGGTTTAAAGTGTCATTTTTTTCACCTTCTAAAGCAGCTCCGGGAGGGGGTCGCCGACCCTAAATGGATACATTTAGTTGATACATTTCTTTTCTTTGTCCCTGCTGAGCCGAATCTCTGGGTATCTTTCCATGCAGCTGTTAGAATTGATACAATAGTTGCTAATACTCCAGAGATGCTGCTGAGAAATGTATCAACTAAATGTTGCAAAATTGTAACAGTTCAGAGTCTGCGCCTGAAGCTGCCAGACTCAAACACCAGAGACACGAACATTTAACTTTAAAATTTTGGAAAAACAGTAAAAAAATTAAAAATGGAAAGTAATTGAAAAAACTCTTTATTTCTGGGAAACAATCTGAAAACAAAAAGAGATGGTCAATAAAAGAGACGGTGAAGAATATAGATTTAAAAGGAGGCATTGCATTTAGAGGGGGAGAGGAGAGAATGGAAATGAGAAAATATTTACAAATTCCATTTCACTTTTCTTCTCTAAAACAATCTCAAAAAGCAGAATTAAAATTGATTTTTTTTCCATCTCACAGCTGTCTGTTCTGTGGGTAGATGTGTGTGTGTGGGGGGGGGTGGAATGGAGTGGGTTGAAAATTACACTTTACACAACCTTGTATCCCCCCAATTACGCTCAAGACTTTTTCTAGGTGGTTGGCGCCCCTTGCTGATGCATTTGGTGTGGGACTTCTGTATAATCTAATGGCCAGCGTTCCAGTTGTCTCCCAGTAAAGGCTACTGGTAGAGCAGTCCTTATCTGAATTGTTACTTACACCACGTTGCCTTACTATATTTATATATACTGTATATGTATATATAGTTCAGTTTCTATATACATATATATATATATATATATATATATATATATATATATATACAAAATTGCAGAAAGGACCAGCACTCCGTGTTCCAAAAGAATTCAAGGTTTATTCAAAACTCACAGTGTCTCCAACGTTTCGACCCTCTTTGGGGTCTTTATCAAGGATGTGATAAAGACACCAAAGAGGGTCGAAACGTTGGAGACACTGTGAGTTTTGAATAAACCTTGAATTCTTTTGGAACACGGAGTGCTGGTCCTTTCTGCAATTTTGTATATGTCTACATTTGACCTAGCACCCGGCGGCAGAGACACATGTGAAGGAGTGCGGGTATTCTCTATATTTTTGTTATATATATATATAAACACACACACACATGGAAAATGAACCGCACTCACAGGACTTAAATTGTGCAAAAAAAATGGTGGTTTATTCCGACGTTTTGGCTCCTACATGCAAGCCGTCTTCAGGAACTGAGAAGTGAGGAAGTGACTTCTTGAAGATGGCTCCAGTGTAGGAGCTGAAACGTCGGAATAAACCACAATTTTTTTTGCACAATTTAAGTCCTGTGTGTGCGGTTCATTTTCCATGTGTTTATATTCTTATATAATCAGCACCCAGGCAGCTGATATTTTCAATATGTGAGTGCTCTAGTCTTACCAAGGATATATATATATATATATATATATATATATATATATATATATATATATATATATATATATATATATATATTACACAAAAGCCATGAATATCTTGTAAATTCTATCCTTATAAACGGTGAGTTCTGATGTCATTTCTGTCACATGACTCACTGAAACTTGTCTATTATAATAAATAAAGTACCCCCAGTTGCAAAATATGAGGATATTAGAAGTTACCTTGGAGTTCCATGGCTTGGACCTCCTCCGTAACTTATAATATCCTTATATTTTACAAGAGGGGGTACTTTATTCATTATATATTATATTATACAAAAGATCCAGCCCCTATTCAGAAAAAAACAAGTAGAGTTTTTTTATCCTTATATAAAATTCCTACTTTGTGAGGCCTTGGAGAAAAGTGGTCCCAAATGGGCAGTTGCCTTTGCAGAGAGTGGAACCCCACCAAACACACACGAAAAAACTCTCCCTCACTCCCACCCACCAACCAAGGTCCCCTTCACTCCCAGCAGCCAGCAGGGCACTGTGCTGAATTAATTTATAAAGACTTCTCACCACTGACACATAAATAATTACAGCAGAGCAGTTTCATATATATAGCTGCCAGTCTGCCTGTGTGTTCCATGGCTTTTTAATGGGGGAATTCTATCTACATCTGTCATGACTTGCTTTAACCATTTCCTTGCCAGTAGGACTGGTGACCTGGAAGCTGAGCATCACCCTGTGTAGGTGAGTTGCAACTAGGCCAGCCTTCAATATATTTCCTGAAAATTTGGTACTGTTGTAGCAATCAAACTGGGCCCTAGATTTACATTCTTATTGGGCCCCTGGGAGTCAAGCAGATACCTGAGGGTTGTATCCCTCTGATATTTTTGGTTTCTGGGAGTTGTGGTGCAATTATAAGGGCTTAATAAAAGGCTGAACAACACCAAGACATGCTACTCTTTTGTCTACCATTGTCCACTTCCCCTATGGTGCCCACCTGCAATTGTGTAACAGAATTATAAAGGTTGTTCTGAAAGTGCACGAGGTGTTCAGAGGGTGCTGGGAATTGAAGGGTAATTTCATCTAGACGCAGTGGTCCCCAACCAGTGGCTCATGAGTAACATGTTGCTCCCCAACCCCTTGGATGTTGCTCCCAGTGGCCTCAAAGCAGGAGCTTATTTTTGAATTCCAGGCTTGGAGGCAAGTTTTGGTTGATTAAAAATCAGCTGTATTGCCAAACATAGTCTTCTGTAGGCTGCCAGTCCACATAGGGGCTACCACATAGCCAATCACAGCACATATTTCACACAAACCAGGAACATTTTTCATGCTTGTGTTGTTCCCCAACTCTTTTTACATCTGAATGTTGCTCACGGGTAATAAAGGTTGGGGATCCCAGATCTAGAGACATGCAGACCTACAATACAGCACCCCCAAACCCCCCCCCCAACTCAATGGCTCTGTCATATTTCCTGTGCTTGCTACTTTCCCTGCTCCCCAAGCTTGAGGATGAGTTCTATCGAGCTGGGAATTTTATTAACATCCACAAACACTTTGCAAACACCCGCAGGGCCGGTGGCATCGATTTCTAATTAGGCTGGTGTAATATGCGGCAGATTTGTGCAAGGACACTCAAACACGGGCTCCAGGACTTCAAAGCAGGAAGGCGGCCAGGGGGACTGAGCTGCGGGCAAAGAAGCGGAGACAGGCTGCGAATCAAAGGGCCTCCCCACAAATCAACTCCTACACAATCTGGGCCCTTTTATCAACATCCCAAGAGCTGCTTGAGCGATCATCATGTGCTGCTTCTCTGTTTGTGCAGCATACTGACAGCATCAGGCTTCCTGAATCTTTCCCTGTCCCCCCTCCCACCCCAAACTGCACCTCCTCTAATGAGCCAATCACACACTTCACTTGCACCAGGGGTCAATCCCCTTTCCAAATACTTGTAAGCTGTTAGGGACTGTAAATCCCATCATCCCCATTAGCTTGTACTACAAGAACATAAGACAACAACTCTAAATAAGTGTGTTTCTCCTACCCCTTATAAAGCCCTTTATACACAAAGCCAGAGCCAGAGTTAGAAAAGAGAGCATGAGGTCTGGGAGCCCTTTGAGTGTGGGGATTGAAATTAATAAATCATTGATATATAACTTCAAGGTGAACCAGTCAACATAGCTGCTTTACCTTCCTCCTTATCAACCCTGCAACCCTTTTAGAAAACCCAAGCAAATGGGGTACCTAGAAATTACTGGGCCCCACAAAAAAATAATTTTAGCAGCCCCCCAACTCTGTGAATAAGATTAACATATAGGGAAGCTGATTATCAGTAAGTGCCCCACTGATGCCCCAAAACCTCCTGGGCCCCCAGCAGTAATAGGGCCTACTTCACAGCAAAACTGAAACTCAAAATAGGCCTTTGGTACAGTTGTGGGATCTCTTTTGGGGAAGGCCGTCTCCCATCAAATAATTAATTTTTTTTAAATGATTTCCTTTTTCTCTGTAATAATAAAACAGTAGCTTGTATTTGATCCTAAACTATAACTATTCCTTACTGTAGGCAAATCAATCCTTTTGGATTTAAGTTTCAATGATTTTTAGCAGAGAATACATGAAGATCCAAATTACAGAAATATCCCTTATCCCAAAAACCCCAGGTCCTGAGCATTCTGGATAACAGGTCCCATACCTGTATTTCAAGCACACAGAGGCCCAAACAACACCTGGCAGGCCCAATAAACAGCCAATGCCAATGGTATGTTATTGCAGCCCCTCTGGCAATTGCCAGAATGACCCTACTGCCAGTCCGGGCCTTCTCTACTTGCTATATATACTTATATACCCCTGGACTGAGTCAATGAATGAAACCACTCACCAGAGATTCTAAACAGGCTTTTGATCTAAGTTAAATAATCCCCAGTACATCATGTCAAGTTCTGCTGTGTTTTACATCAGCATTACAATTGGGATCCAGGCACAGCTCCTGAAGGTGTAGTAAATGGAAAAAAGGAGAATTACTTACTTAAAAAAAGCAAATGTTATTTTAAATATTTTAATTTCAGTTAATCTAAGGGAAGACTATGATTTATCAGAGCGATGGCTCCAGTACAGAATTCATATAAAATAAACTTTAAAAATAATATTATATTGGTAGTGTATGATATAAGGCTGTGTCTGTGCTGATTTGTTTCCCACAGGAACAGCCTGTTCCCAAACCCAGTTTCTCCTGCAGTCAGTAACTCAGCAGTGACTTGCACCGAGCCCCAGGATAAATCTCACTATCCGAGGTATTTAATAAAGCACTTGCTCATTATTTACTGTAACCAACAGTCAATGCGTTGTAGGGTGTCTCTGGGAATCAGATGGAAAATCCACAAAAATCCAGTATCTTTAGTCAGAGCTATCTATCTATCTATCTATCTATCTATCTATCTATCTATCTATCTATCTATCTATCTATCTATCTATCTATCTATCTATCTATCTATCTATCTATCTATCTATCTATCTATCTATCTATTTATCATATATCTATATAATTTATGTATAATAGTGCCTATCTATCTATCTATCTATCTATCTATCTATCTATCTATCTATCTATCTATCTATCTATCTATCTATCTATCTATCTGTCTGTCTGTCTGTCTGTTTATCTATAGTCACAGGGAACATTGAAAAGTAATGAGAATAAAGAGCAGTGCAGAAAAGGGAACAGTCAAGCCTTGGTAGTAGAGCAGCACTGGACTCCGGCTCCTGAGTTCAGGCTTTGTGGATAATTTGTTAATTTATCAAAGTGACGGAAGTTTGATTCCCATCTTTCATAATGATAGGATGTTAATTAAACGTGTAAGGTCACTTACACCAACGACTCTCTCAGTGTGTTCTCTAATTGAACTTTCGACTTCTCAGCCTCACAATCATTTGTCCATCCTGTCAGGGCAACTCTCAGCACATGCACTGCCTACACTCTATATCTCTATTACACTCAGGCTGTGTGGCCATACATAGACAAGTACACAAATACATGCACACATAGGCACTTTGTCTCAGCTGTATACACATACATACATATTGCCCATATAATACACAGACAGAAGCACTTCTGTCACTACTATGTACACAAACAAATGCACACACAGACACAGACACACACACACACACAAACTATTAGGAGAGAGGTAAGTGTGTCCCTGCTCTCTGTACAATGATTGAGGGAGAGGTAAGTGTGTCCCTGCTCTGTGTACAAGGATTAGGGGAGAGGTAAGTGTGTCCCTGCTCAATGTATAAGGATTAGGGGAGAGGTAAGTGTGTCCCTGCTCAATATACAAGGATTAGGGGAGAGGTAAGTGTGTCCCTGCTCTGTGTATAAGGATTAGGGGAGAGGTAAATATGTCCCTTCTCTGTGTAAAAGGATTAGGGGAGAGGTGAGTGTGTCCCTGCTCAATGTATAAGGATTAGGGGAGAGGTAAGTGTGTCCCTGCTCTGTGTATAAGGATTAGGGGAGAGGTAAATATGTCCCTTCTCTGTGTACAAGGATTAGGGGAGAGGTAAATATGTCCCTTCTCTGTGTACAAGGATTAGGGGAGAGGTAAGTGTGTCCCTGCTCAATGTATAAGGATTAGGGGAGAGGTAAGTGTGTCCCTGCTCAATGTATAAGGATTAGGGGAGAGGTAAATATGTCCCTTCTCTGTGTACAAGGATTAGGGGAGAGGTAAGTGTGTCCCTGCTCAATGTATAAGGATTAGGGGAGAGGTAAATATGTCCCTTCTCTGTGTACAAGGATTAGGGGGAGGTAAGTGTGTCCCTGCTCAATGTATAAGGATTAGGGGAGAGGTAAGTGTGTCCCTGCTCAATGTATAAGGATTAGGGGAGAGGTAAATGCTTGGTGTACAAAAATTAGGTGAGAGGTATAATTGCTATCATTGTTCCTGTGACCTCTCTATACAAGAAGACAGGCTGAGTGCTGGCTTGTGTGTGTGTATCTGCTCTGAGGCAATTTGGTGCTCTATAGATCTGTGTTTAGATAAAGGTTGGGAAGACATCACCACGACACTTTCAAAAAGAATTTGTCATTAGAGATATAAACAGCAGCTCGATCCCAATCATACACCTGGATAATTTCAGGCATCTAAATGGCAGTTGCACACTCTCCCTCCCCTCCCGCGCCCTCACAATTGGCACCTTTATTTCTCTCCTTTCTCTTTAAACAATATGTATATCTTTTGCTTGCGGCCGAACTCTTAACTCCTTCACTGCTGAAACAGTCAACATCTCAGGGGGATTACATCTATGGAGCTTATAGGAGTGTATTCAACAAATACAATGTATCATCTATCTATCTATCTATCTATCTATCTATCTATCTATCTGTCTATCCATCCATTATCTATCTATCTATCTATCTATCTATCTATCTATCTATCTATCTATCTATCTATCTATCTATCTATCTATCATCTATCTATCTATCTATTATCTATCTATCTATCTATCTATCTATCTATCATCTATCTATCTATCTATTATCTATCTATCTATCTATCTATCTATCTATCTATCTATCTATCTATCTATCTATCTATCATCTATCTATCTATCTATCTATCTATCTATCTATCTATCTATCTATCTATCTATCTATCTATGTATTATATGTTTGTCTATCTACTGAGGGTGCTAATTTGTTTACGCCACCGTGAATGGCAATTCTCCATATCTCCCGTAGGATCACTGAGGCCTTAGGCCAACAGACATTTGTTAACATTTTCAAAGAGAATGTTGAATGCAACAGTAAAATTGCTCCCCTCAATTGCAGGTGCAACAATCTCTCTCAATTACAGGAATAGAAGAGATGCTTAATGCTGTGGTGCTGAATGGCACAATATTAACTGGAATAGATTAGAGAATGGGAGAACTTCATTCCCCCGTCTCCCATGCCTTTCTGTTGTATAGACACTGTTATCTTTATGAAAGGATAATGCTTGTACTGGCCAGAAACCACAGAGAATACAGATATCCTTGCTGCTCTTATTTACTAATCTACTGCTACGGTTTATTTTCTGCTGGGTCGTCTATTGGTGGCAAAACAGAGCTTTACAGGTTCTATTGTTTATAAAGATGTCTAAAGGGCCCTTTGGCGAGTGTTGAGAGGTGAGTGCTAAGAGCTGTACTTGAAAAACAACTAAAGGGTCCTATCTTGGGCAAAACTCATCAAGTGTTATTGTTGCCAGATTATCCTACTTTCACCATACTGGCTTACTGTCACCATATTGCCCTACTGTTGCCATCTTGTCCTACTGTCTCCATCTTTCCATTCTCACCTTATTGCCTTATTGTCACCTACTCCTACTTTCATCATCTTGCCATCCTCCAATCCCCCTGCCATTATTATGTCCTACCACCCTCTTGTCCTACTGTTGCCATTTTGCCCTTCCACTGCCATCTTGCCCTTTTGATGCCATGTTTTCAGGGGCGATCCATGGGCTGCTGTCGCCTAAAGCAGCAACCCCGATGCCGCCCCCTCTCCCACTCCGCGCTTAAAAGTTTAGCATTGGAACGGGTCAAAAGGGGAGGTATCGCTAGTGTAACGAGTGCGTACTGCGCTTTTTGTACTAGCAGAGCCAAATTTCTGGTTTAAAAAATGGAAATTCAGCTCTTAAAGTTACAGGAGGTGGCTTTTTGCCACCCCTTGTAACTGGCTGTTCACTGCCGCCTGAGGCAAGGTGCTCACCTTGCCTCATGGCAGGAACGGCCCTGCATGTTTTCCTACTGTGACCATATTGTTCTACAGTTCTGTTACCATCCTCTCCTGCTATCACGTGCCCTTCTGTTGCCATGTTTGTCTACTGTTGCTAAGTTGCTCTTCTGTTTGGTAGCCATCCTATCCTGCTTTCAATATTTTGCCCTTCTACTCCCATCTTTGCCTACTGTTACTTTCTTATTACCGTCTTGTCCTACTGTTGCCATATTGCCCTAGTGTTGTCATCATGCCCTACTGTTGCCATATTGCCCAACACCCCCACCCACTTGTTCTATTGTCACCATCAAAGCATATTAGTATTCACCCAGCCTTGGAATATCTGAATCCCCAGGTACACCTTTACAGCCAGTATAAAAATTAAAAATACTAAGTGATTAGTACTAGTTAACACACCCTACACCAAATAAATTCAGTAAACATTTAAATAATGAGCCCTGTACATCCGCTGCTGTAGTCTCAGATCTTCCCCTTGCTACACTTAGTAGCCCGTATTTACAAGCTGTTCCAGGGCTGGTGATAATTACTAAAAATGCAACTGAGCTGTGAGCTTTAAACTACTCCTTTTATACACAGCACCCTCAACAAACAAACATGATGGTGTACCTTGTAGTTCAGGAAGAAAATCATATGCAACTGCATTGTATAAGTAGATGTTGCATTGTGACTTTACACGGCCATGATTTCTGGAATCTTACTCTCAAGCTAAGGTAAAGGCAAGACTAGTAAAGAATGAGCTAGAGCTGCTGCTTAGGTTGATCTGAATCTAGGGCCTTATTTAAAGGGATACTGTCATGAGAAAAAAAAAAATTTTCAAAATGAATCAGTTAATAGTGCTACTCCAGCAGAATTATGCACTGAAATCCATTTCTCAAAAGAGCAAACTGTTTTTTTTATATTCAATTTTGAAATCGGACATGGGGCTAGACATATTGTCAATTTCCCAGCTGCCCCAAGTCATGTGACTTGTACTCTGATAAACTTCAATCACTCTTTACTGCTGTACTGCAAGTTGGAGTGATATCACCCCCCTCCCTTCCCTCCCCCAGCAGCCAAACAAAAGAACAATGGGAAGGTAACGAGATAACAGCTCTCTAGTAGATCTAAGAACAACACTCAATAGTAAAAACCCATGTCCCACTGAGACTCCTTCAATTACATTGAGAAGGAAAAACAGCAGCCTGCCAGAAAGCATTTCTCTCCTAAAGTGCAGGCACAAGTCACATGACTTGGGGCAGCTGGAAAATTGACAAAATGTCTAGCCCCATGTCAGATTTCAAAATTGAATATAAAAAAATCTGTTTGCTCTTTTGAGAAATGGATTTCAGTGCAGTATTCTGCTGGAGTAGCACTATTAACTGGTGCGTTTTGAAAAAAAAACATGTTTTCCCATGACAGTATCCCTTTAATGTTAAGGAAATGTCCTGAAATGCCCATGTACCTGGAATGAAGCACTGCAACAAGCCATATGGATCAATTTTTTATGTGACTAATGACTACATTAAATTTCATGGACTGACGGTGTTTACATTCATTCTTCCGTTGAGCTTTGCATCCATGTCTAAACACATACTACAAATTCAGTTCACCCACAAAATACGAGGGACCCCAGGAACCAGTTTTAAAGACTGATCATTGAACAATATGGCATAGGGATTTGGCCCAGGTTCTCTTTATGTATAGTCTCCCCCCTTCTCCATTTAGGTTGCAAGCTCTATTGTGCGGGACTCTCTTTACCTCTTTTATCAGTTTCAGTAGTTTTATATGTAATCTATATGTTTCATGTATACATCCATTTATTGTACAGAGCTGAGTGACACGTCAGCACTTTATAAATACACACTAATAACAATAATTCAGCTTTTGGGTGCTGAGAATAGAACTATGACCTGTCCTTGGATTTCCAGTCTGACTGCAGGGGGCAGTGTAAGGCACCAAGCAGCATCCCCTGTGGGCAATGCATTGAGAGCGGGATATAGAAATAGTATAGTGGAATGTTTTTTTCTAGTGAGTTAAGTATTACTGTGCTTTATCTGATTATTCTATCTTTGGGCACTTACATTTAAACAGTGCCTTACAAACATTATACACCATTCTCATTCTCTGCCCCAGTGGAACTTACAACACAGGAAGAACATACTCTTACCACTCATACTCTTTGCAGATAGAGCCCAAAATGGAATCAGATACCCGAGTGCTTCCCACTGTACCACATGCTTCCTGCAAATGGAATCACTGCCATATAAACGCAGCAAATTACATTCACAAGTATCTTGCCTTGTCTTTGCTGAGGGAATAGTTCACTGCATTGCTTTAACATCCATGGTTGGGTATTTATATGGGCTTCTTATGATAAAACCCAAGTCCCCATAAGGAAAGTGTAACTATTCCAACACAGTGTATGACACATTGCAATCATTTATACTTTTATCAAGCACGTTGGTTTTGTATATTTTGAACAAGCGTTGAAGCCTTTGACAACTCCCATTTGTCTGTGCACTTCAGACACAGCTGCATATACAGAGGTAATGTTCACAGAGCAGTAGTACATAGTATGTGAACGCCCCACTGTTACACACAGACACTCACACAGTATGTACACACCCCAGGCCAGCAAACACTCACACAATATGTGCGCTCTGCATGAGAGGCATCGCACAACCCAGCAGGGCTCCCTTTCACAGGTCAGGTGCCCTCAAGCCTCTCTTCCTGACGAGCTCCTGCCTGATCATGTCCTGTGTTTTCTTCCTCTCATAGCAGTATGGCATCCCCAAGCTCTTCTTCACCTTCTCTCTGCCTGACATTTTCTACTGAGGGGGATGGAGGAAACCACGGAGCATCTTTCATTGTCCCATAACCACCTGGGCCTGGAATGCAGGACCGTTTGCAGAGTAGGGAAAAGAAGGGGTCCTGATGTAGCCTGAAGTCCCCCAGCTATTGTTTATTACTACTCCCTGTATTCTAATATTCCTATACAATATAGTAAGGCCCTTGTACTAAAACATGTGCTGAGACAATTGTCCTTTTCTAAATGTTCAGAGATGTAGCTGTAAAGGGGCAATAGTCACTACAAAATAATACTGTGTGCAGTTCTAAAAACATTTTTCAAAATAGTGGATTTTTTTTTCTCTTTTATGCATTATGAAATATACAGCAATACACATAAATATAAGACCCCCCCTTTATCCATGAAACCCCAAGCTGCCTGACAAATTGACCTCATACCTAAACATGTAAAGGTTTCCTTTGTCAGTGCCTTACAGAAGTAAATGAGAACACAGAAAATACCAGTGAATACAGCAGGAGGGGCCGCTCCCTGCCCTGAAGAGCTTACGATCTATTCTCTTTGAAGACTGACCCAAGCTGCCTAGTAGTGGCATGTGTTCGCTTTCGAGCTCACATTACGGCACGCAGATGTGTACAAAGCAAAGTTACGTGGAGAGGAAGACAATGACTGGAGGGCATGTGTAACCAATCAAAGGAGTCTGCTGGGGGGGGGTAGCAAGAGAGCCATATGTTTCAAAGGATAACATCCAATAGAAATCAATGGGTTTTTGTGCCCTTTAGTCTATTCCATGTAACATTCTATTATTTATGTTGTGGGTTCTGATGTTTTATGTGTAATTATGTGTGTATTGTTTTGAAGGCGCTCATCCACGTACCTTTCCCTTATGGCTCCTTTCTTTTCCGTGCTAATGCTATGTAAATTGGATTTACATAGTGCATGTGTATGGCTTGGGTAAGTGAATATATTTCATATTTTTCTGAAAGCACCAGGAACTCTGCCTGCAGATATGGCATTTGTTCTACAAAGAGAAAGGCTTTGGTGTCTGTTCATAAACCCTACACAGTAAAGTAGTTCTTCTTTCTCCAAGTTGCATATCCTGTAACTATTGAGCATTGCACTTGCCTGTCTTTATTTGATGGTCTCTACGTGAAGAGGGGCTTCTAGATAGCGGAAGATGGGCATCAGAGGAGAGCCCGGTGAAACAGATGCAGTGAAGGCACTGAACATGCCAAGGAAGGATCCAAAACTAGAGTAAGAAGCTGTAGGGGGCACCAGTGGTATGGCACTAAATACATATGGTAGATAGTGATGGGCGAATTTCCCCCCATTCATATCACCAGAAAATTCGTGAATTTCCCGCAAAATTCGCAAAACGGCAAAAAATCATGAAATCGGAAAGTTCACAAAAAATTTGTGAAATTCAAACGTTTTCCAGAAATATTAGTGAAATGCAAACGTTTTAACGAAAAAATTGAGCAATTCGAACATTTTCACGAAAAAATCGAGCAATTCAAACCTTTTCATGAAAAAATCTAGCTTTTCGAACGTTTTCACGGAAAAATCTTTAAAAACGGAAATTGACGTCGGTAAATATTCGCAGGAGATTTGCAAATTTATTCGCCGGCATCACTTCTTGCTAGAATACAGCACCCAAAAGATAAAGGAATGGGTCGTTCCCCATGTCACCATGTTGCACAACTCTTGCTTTGCTATATTATTCCTACCTACAACTGCTGCTTTCTAGGGTCATGCAACCTGTAGGCCAAAGGTAGTCACCCCTCTTTGCACCTCTGGATGTTGGGATACAATGCTATGCCTTTGAAGAGGAGTCCAATTATTTATGGCTGGCTTGATGTTAAGTTAACCTCTGAGTTTTAAGCAGGCCTGGACTGGGATTCAAAATACACCCTGGCATTTTAAGCACACAGAGGCCCAAACCAGCCCCCTAATTAGTGACTGCCCAATCCACCAAGTAAGTGGGTACTCATCACATGATCAGCTCTGTGGCTCTGTGGAAAATGCTAGTGCACTGTTGGAATGACCATAGTATATGCATGGCATTGCATATACCATTGTAATGCTACTCTCTAGCATGCTATTCCCTGTGGGGATCACTATGAGGCTGACTCCATATGTCAGTGGCATTATCTATATCCAAAGAGCACAGATCCATCCAAGAAGGCAGATTCTATTAGTAGGTTACATAACTCATTACAATCCAGTATTAGACACTGCAAATCTATGCACCTTACCCAAATGTACGTCTGTCTTCAGGTGCCAAAATAATTTAAAGGTGGGTTTCTGGTTGAAAGCTGTCACCCATGACATCCTACAGCACATTATACCTCATGCTTCGGCCCTTGTCTCCCACTCTACCCTCTGGCCTACTGCCCTCCTTGATGCCGGTCCCTCCTCCGCAGGCCTCTGTCTCTCTCCAACCCTGGTGGTGTCGAAATCAATTAAAATTTAGATTGGAAGTGTTGCACGGAGGTAAATATTAAAGCTGCAGCTCTGCTAATTCAGAGCATCGATCAGACGGGATGAGGGTAATACATTATTTTGACAAGATACATTCCTTCTCAGCAGCTCCTATCCACATATTGATTTTCTCTCCACTTGCTGCAGTTTAAGCTAGAGGCACCTAACCCTGTCTCCTCTCTCTGTGGCCAATCACCTATCCTCCCTCACCTGCCTCTGCTTCCCCCCTCTCTTCCACATCTGCCTTGGATCCCTCTCTCTCCTCTTCTCCCTCTCTATCTTCTCTTCTTCCAGTGCTTCTGTCCGCTTCTTGCCTTTCCACATCGGCATTTTTCATCTATCCAGCTTTTCTGCCCTTGCTTTTCTCTTCTTCTTCTCTCTTGCCCATCACTACACAATAACCACACTCACTGTAATCTCTACCAAGGTATTTTTCTTTTTTTCTCATCTTCCTTTTCTGGCCTCTGCAATGGCCTCTCCATGTCCCTCTACTTGCCTCTGTCTCTAGTTGGGCACAGAAAACCACAACTCATCAACACATAACCAGCTCTCTGTAATGACCTAGCCATCACTATATTCTTTTAGAGGTATCTCTATGTACATTGTACATATAGTAATCATTTCCAGGGATAACAATATTCAATTTCTAAGGTCACTTGCTATACTTTATTAACCCATGATATTTAATAACAGACAGACCCAGAAGGGATCTCTCCACCATCAACAAAAGAGAAATTGGTGCTGCAGTAAAACAGGTCCTTCATGTCTGGAACACAGGACTGGGCCACCTGTATTATTTAGTAAATTGCTGGTCTTGGTGCTTTTGTATTAAACAATTTGTAAATGCAGGCAAAGTGTGAAAAAGTAAGTATATATGTATTTTACTTTCCTTGGTTCCAATACACAAATCTAGGGCTATACAGTAAATTTTACTTTAAAGTGACTGAAAACTATATTTCCCCAACAATTACATCCCATTATAGGATGATATTATTGCTCTAAACCTAGACCCCCATATATTACAGGTTCACCACCTTAAAATAATAGAGGTAATGGGCATATTTACCACACTAGGCCTTTATAGCCCTTTGTCTTTCACAGGCAAATGAAAGAACTATGGGGCTCATTTACCAATCATGGAGGTGCATATGCAGCACAACCTGTATTTGGAGCAAGGCAACGGCAGGAAGGACCCAGCCTGGTAACCCTAGTTATAATAATAATGGTCCCTATGCTGAAATGTTTATAGACTCTGCTGATGCTGGTACATTGGGTGTTTTACACTTTAAATCAGGGACACTGAAACTGCCTTCCTATGGATGTTGTTGAACTACAGCTCCCATGATTCTCACTCAGCAGCTGAGCCAGATTTTGACATTTATATTGAAACCTTGTGATCCCTGACACACCACATAGCTGAGCGCTAGCTCTTGCGTATAGTGACAAGCTGTATGTCAAATCATTCTGCACGCATGCCAGATATTTTAATGGTAATATCAGCTGGAATCCCTTTATCATCTCAACGTCTCTAAACAGACACTACTGACTTCCACTTCATTATCTCCCCATCTACAGCGCTTTCCCCATCCCTGGGGTAAATTTAACACAAGAGGCCTTTCAAGCATTATTTCAACGCAGCTGACTACTATTTAGCATGCAAGATTAAAGACAAGATTAAGGCAAATGCAAAGATTGATAGAGCGACACATCATTAGCGCTGGGGTATATCCACGGATGTCAATGGAGATTAAATGAAAGAACCCTATTTATTAATTTATTTATGCTTTGCAGGCACAAGATTGGACAATGCGACATTTGTCTAATTTTCGTTACCCAGGTTAATGTAAGCCAAAATCTACTTTGGCTCGATGGAGTGGTTCTGGTTCCCAGCATGCCATTCCTGACTGCAACCAGAAGTACTGGGACATCTCAGCTCATGTTTGGTCCTTCCATTGCTCATTGTGCACCTAGCAAAGACACAGGTGATAGAGTTCTTTAAAGAATCTGGCATTAAATATGGTGCTCTCGGAGCAGCAATGCCCTTACACGTTATGCCATAGTGATACACCTGCCTGTACAAATTGACCTGTATACACACTACTATCCCACACTCCCGCTTGCAAGTGAACTAGCTGCCATAAATGTTATGTAAATACAATAACACATTTGCACCTGCCACATTTACATATATACAGCCAGAAGTCTTGGACGGGATGTAATAGCAAGTGTGAAGTTTCCTCCAGGTATAGTAACCCCATAGCAACCAATCAGCAGGCAGCAGTCACTGCAGTAAATCCTGTACCAATTATTATATTACCCTCTTCTGTATAGGTAAGCATTGCTAATGTATCTCTAATTGTACCCATATCAATAGACATAAACAAAAACATTAGCACATAAGAGCAAAATAGCCCCTTCTGGGGGCTTTAATAAGCCCTTCCCCACCCACTGAATATGTTAACCCACTTCATTGCATTACTGACATGACTTACTATGGGTGCAGTGTTCTCCAGAGAGAGAGAGACGGCCTCGCTGCACAGCCGCTCTACAGCAGCTCCATCCATCGACTACTTAGTCCCTGTAATATATTTATAGCTGTAGGTTACAGAATCCTCTCCCCATAACCACTTTACGTATAGATTGGTCAGACACCAGACTGGACACCAGTCAGTGATTTATAATCTGACAGTTGCAAGGGTCAATAATTATACCGTAATAGAGACCTTTCTTGTCTGCGTGATGCTCTAGTAGTGTAGGGAATTGGGCGTCAGTACGACAGCCTGTGCCATTTAATGCTATCATCCCTTTAACCTCACAGGCCCATTTCCACATGTCCTGTTTCAAGCCAATTTGCTCATCATATCAAATGAACAGGAGACTTTTCAGAAGAGTTAAGCTGTGTGTCACCATTCATAGGCACCCCCTGAACCACTGCATGTGTTTTCTTGCAGAATGTGTTTTCCTTATGAATAAAAGTGGTCTGTCCTCAAACTTGGGGTCCTGTTCAGTGTCTAAAGTGACCTGAATATATATATATATAATATATATATATACAGGTATGGGAACTGTTATCCAGAATGCTTGGGATCTGGGGTTTTCTGGATAATGGATCTTTCTGTAATTTGGATTAATACTAGAAAATCATGTAAACATTAAATAGACCCAATAGGCTGGTTTTGCTTCCAATAAGGATTAATTATATCTTAGTTTGGATCAAGTACAAGCTACTGTTTTATTATTACAGAGAAAAAGGAAATCATTTTTAAAAGTTTAGATGATTTGGATAAAATGGAGTCAGCCTTCCCGTAATTGGGTGCTTTCTGGATAATGGGTCTCTGGATAACGGATCCCAAATATGTATATATATATATATATATATATATATATATATATATATATATATATATGTATATATGTATTAGGGATGCACCATGATTCGGTCGGGATTCTGCCTTTTTCAACAGGGTTCGGATTCGGCTGAATCCTTCAAACTGAATCCGAACCGGACGGGGAGGGAAATTGTGTGACTTTTTGTCACAAAACAAGGAAGTAAAAATGTTTTCCCCTTCCCACCCCTAATTTGCATATGCCCTAATTTGCA
Source organism: Xenopus petersii (assembly GCA_038501925.1). Lineage (NCBI taxonomy): Eukaryota > Metazoa > Chordata > Amphibia > Anura > Pipidae > Xenopus > Xenopus petersii. Next base: position 27,399,982 of record CM076684.1, on the reverse strand, counting down.
TTCGGATCGTTATTCAACCGAATCTTAGTGATGCATAGTGATGTCATCAGTTATAACTAGTGCTTAGTGATGTCATTTGTCACATGACGCACAAAACGTGTGTATTTTTATAAATACTGTAGTACCACCCTGTAAACAAGGTCAGACTGGAGGTCCCGGCCCACCGTGACTACTGTCCAGGGCCCCCCGTCCCCCTACTCCGGCGTGCCTCTTGCGCACATGTAAGGAGGCGCTCATGTCACCGTGCGCTGATGGTGCGCTCAACTCGCACACGCTTATGGCCCTGGGCAGCGGCGAAAAAAAAAATTCTTAGAGTGGAGTCTTCCGGAGAAGGGATCTGGCCCATGAGGGTCGGGGCCACCAGGTTTTTTCCTGGTGTCCCGCCAGGCCAGTCTGACACTGCCTGTAAAATATGAGAATATTGGAAGTCCCCTTGGAAATCTTCAGCCTTGTGCTTTTATAGAGTCATCTTATCTTTGGGAATTATAATATCCTTACTTATTATAATATCCTTATTATACAATAGGGGGTATATAATTTATCACATATGTAACATATATAGTGAATACGTAAAAATGCTTCAAGATAAGAACTGGTTCAATGTACAGCCAGCTTTCACTGATGTGTTTTTTTCAACCTCATATACTAAGTATCTGCTTATACTGAGTCTAGAGGAAAGGCAATTTCACTATCAGCATAGGAAAAGTTTCTTTTTCATTAGGGCAAATTGTGGAAGTGGGAGGTTCATAAGTGATCCATGAAATGTCTTATTTGTTAAATAGCCATTAGTAATTTATCAGCAATTTGATTCTCACTTTGGGGGTAAGAAGGGGGCTGAATTGATAGCTGGGTGTTTTGCTTGTTATACTCTGGGTCAGTCTTTATCCTGTTTTGAAAAGGAGGAATCATATCAACTTTAAGGGGCAGATTCACTAAGGGTCGAATTTCGAAGTTAAAAATACTTCGAAATTCGACCCTCGAATTGAAATCCTTCGACTTCGAATATCGAAGTCGAAGGATTTAGCGCTAAACGTTCGATCGAACGATTAAATCCTTCGAATCGAACGATTCGAAGGATTTTAATCAAACGATCGAATGAATATCCTTCGATCAAAAAAAGCTTAGCAAGCCTATGTGGACCTTCCCCATAGGCTAACATTGACTTCGGTAGGTTTTATCTGCCGAAGTAGGGGGTCGAAGTTTTTTTTTAAAGGGAAAGTACTTTGACTATCGAATGGTCGAATAGTCGAACGATTTTTACTTCGAATCGTTCGATTTCGTTCGATTTCGATCAAATTCGAACGAATTTAACCAATTCGATGGTCGAAGTACCCAAAAAAAAATTCGAAATTCGAAGATTTTTTCATTCGAATCCTTCACTCGAAGTTAGTGAATCTGCCCCTAAATGTATTTCTTCTGGCTATCTTATTTTTTGGAGCATTTCACCCTTGATTATAAAAAGATTACTATGCCAGGGCAAACAAACTGCCTTTTGTTACATAACATCAAACTCAAGAAATAATGTCCCAATTCTAGAAAATATGAACAATCTGTAAAATCCCCAAAATAATGAAAAGAAATACATAGAAACACATATGCACACGTTGCCATGAATAACCTCTAAGCGGTGCTTAGTGATGTCATTGGCTATAGGCTGTGATTTCACTTATGTCACATGACTAGGGTTGGCACCTGACCTGGCCTGGCCGGTAAAAATGATGTTCGCAATGTTATTAATAGGGAAAAAAGATAAATATATAGGAAGGCCGGTATTTTTTTCCAGAAAATGTGGCAACCCTACACATGACTCACTAAAATATAGTTATTATAAGAAATAATAACCCCCCTCTGTAAAATCAGAGGAGTGGGGAAAAACGCTAGCCCTGTGCTCATTTAGTTGTTAATTTTCTATGTTTAATAGGACAGCTATTTCTAAGCTTGGAATAGAGAACCTCAGAATTATATACATATGTGTATAAAGTGTGGGTTCCTGGCCTGTAGACTCCGACAGCCAGAGGGCGCAACCATTGCCAGAACTAGGGGTAGGCAGAGTAGGCATGTTCCTAGGGCGCAAAGCTGAGGGGGTGCCAGGCACGTACCTGCTCTGTCGCCTACCCCGTGTCGGGTCCTGTCTCTCCCCGACTGCCGCTGGTGTCTTGCTCTTGCGCACACACATTTCGTGCATATGCGCTGGAGCGAAATTTTGTGCATACTCGCTGGAGCGAAACTTTGTGCATGCGCAGTCGATCGGGCACAGAGCCGGCGCCCTGGCCCGCCAGGTAGCCTAGGGCGCCTAGCCGGGTGGGCCCGGCTCTGGGCGCAACAGCAACATTTTCCTTTATGCTAAATGAATACCATAAGGTCTTGGCGTACTAAAGAATGTAGCTTTCTATATCTCTCGGCTAGGGTTACCAGCCTTCCTATATTTTTATGGTTTTCCCTATAAATAACATTGGCATCAAGCAACATTTTTACCGGCCAGGTGGCAACTCTACTCTTGACCTACATCTCTGTACATGCTATTATTTGTATATCTCACTGTATACGCCAGGGCTGGGTAACCTTCATAAAGCCTACAGCCGATAAAGGAACATGTTATCGTATTTGGGTTGCCACATTTTTCGGAAAGAAATACCGGCCTTCCTATATATTTATCTTTTTTCCCTATTAATAACATTGGGATCAACCATCATTTTTACCGGCCAGGTGGCAACCCTATATGGTATCCCATATATTCTGATACCCTCTTTCATTATTTCTTCCACATGGAATCCTATGACCAGTCTTAATGACACATTTTTATCCAGCAGTTGTTTGACTTTTGCTTGCTAAGCTTCTTTATATCAGCTCAATATTATGTAATATACAGTACATTTTAGGTCTGACATAAGCTTCTGGTCTGAAAAGTCAGGTACAGGTATGGGATCCCTTATCCGTAAAAAAACGTTATCCAGAAAGCTCTGAATTACAGAAAGGCCATCTTCCATAGATTCAATTTTATCCAAGTAATCCAACTTTCTAAAAAACTATTTCCTTTTTCTCTGTAATAATAAAACAGTACCTTGTACGTAGTCCAAATTAAGATAGGATTAATCCTTATTGGAGTCATAACCAGCCTATTGATCTTATTTCATGTTTACATGCTTTTCTGGTAGATTTAAGGTATGGAGATACAAATTATGGAAAGATCAGGTATTCAGAAAGCCCCAGGTCCTGAACATTCTGGATAACAGGTCCCATACCTATATAATGATGTCTAAAATTTTAGCCATAAGGCGTGACAGTATCGTTGCTTTCGGAACTATAGGAAGGAAGCTTAGCCATTTGGATATACCTCCCTACAAATGTCATTGTTCATTGCTATAACCCCAGCACCTATGCCTTCTTGTATTAGCCCCTAGAAATAAATGCCAGAACAGACAGTGCCAATGGAACAAAAAAGACATGATTCAAAAACAGTTCTAAATCTATTTCAGTGATTCCTAATAACCAACCCGAAACCATCTCGCTTGGAAAATACATTGTACGTGCGGGTCACCATAGTTCAGCTCGCTGGGCTCTTGCTAATACAGCAGGAAATATGTACCAATGTATAGATAACAGACATACACTTTTTGAAAATACAGATCATTTTGTGTATAACTGTTGCCCACCAGTTTCTGTTGAACCACTTCTCCCACTGCCAACCATGTTAAAAGAGTTTAAAGAGTTAAATCATTGCACAATGATGCAGAGTCTTCCCCCACCCAAGTAAATATGTCCTGGTTTCTCCACTAAATATCCATATTAGCAGAAGACCCTCCTATCGATTTTAACACTCCCCCATAAATAATTCTCACCTATTTTCTAGTTTATCTAGAAAAAGGGAAATATCAACCTCTAAAAATGCACCCTTTCTGTAGCACTAGTACAGTGGTGACACACTTTAAGCACATTTGAAATCATGTGTTTTTTTACCTAAATTTCATTTACCTTTAATAAAACGCCTGGGATGAATTCAGCTGTACAACCATGCTCTTCTAGTTCATAAAATCAGTTCCTGCTTAGCATTTTCATCTTATATGGGATTTATTCCCTGGTCGGCCCTACAGTCTCCCGGCTATATCCTTTTCCTTCTTGTGACTTACAATTGGGGCCACTGCTTCCTATTAATGGGCACTGGTATGGGATCTATTATCTGGAATGCTTGGGACCACATCTTAAGGCTACTAGAAACATTTAGATGTTAAATAAACCCAATAGGATGATGTAGTTTACTGAGCAAGTACAAGGCACTGTTTTATTATTGTTATTATTACAGGTATGGGACCTGTTATCCAGAATTCTTGGGACCTGGGGCTTTCTGGATAACAGATACTGCCTTAATTTGGATCTTCATACCTTAAGTCTACTAGAAAATCATGTAAACATTAAATAAACCTAATAGACTGTTTTTTCTTCCAATAAAAACTAATTATATCTAAGTTTGGATCAAGTACAAAGTGCTGTTTTTTTTATTACAAAGAAAAAGCAGATCATTTTTAAAATGTTGGATTATTTGGATAAAATTGAGTCTATGGGAGACAACATTTCCATAATTTGGAGGTTTCTGGATAATGGGTTTCCGGATAACAGATCCCATAACTTGTATTACTATTGTTACAGAGTAATAGGAAAAACATTTTTTTGCTTAAAATGGACTTAAATATTTCTGTATTTCCAGATTATAGATCTTCTTCGATTCACAGGCCCAGAAGGACATTCTCCCACAGATGTCGCCCCTTCTCAGAAGCAGAGCTATGTCCACGAGGTACAAGATGCATTATACATTAGCCTGATGTTCTATGGGGCCCCATAGAAGACACCTCTGTGTGTATATTTTAGATGACCTCTCTCCATATCTAAACGTGTTCCCTAGCAGCGCTATCAGCTAATATTTTTAATAATAATTCTAAAATAATTTTTACTTACAACAGGTGTATTCAATGAAATTGCTCCATGTCAGCCACAAATAGGACCTCTTAGCACTAATATAAACTATTTTCCCCTCTTCCCGTGCTCACAGGAAAAGATGGCTTTTGGGCACACGTGAGTGAATACGTGTACCTCTCACACGTGTGACATAGAAAACACGGCTATTGTTGCACAGGCACTGTACCGTGCGAATTAGTATGCAATTTAATCCTTTCTTCCCACATGCATCTAGAAGGCCACAGAGCACATTACTTTTAAATACATTTTTTCTAGGGTGTCTCTTTCCTCTTCGTTTTATTTTTTATGGCTCATTTCATTACTCAATTTTCAATTTCAGAGTACTCTGAATATAAATATATATATATATATATATATATATATACTGTATATATATATATATATACGATTTCTAGAATTATTCCTGTTTTTTTGCCATTCTTCTTTATTGTTTCCTTTTCTAACTTAGCCAACACGTCCTAATTTCTGCCTCAGATTTTTTCCCACTTATTTGGAATCACTTTTGTCCCTTCTTCCCTCAATAACTCCTGTTTTCTTAATTTATTTGTTTTTTTTCCAATTTCAAATGATTCTAAAATAATATACTGGCGAACCCTTGGGGAGCGGACTGAATTTTCTGCTTTAAATTTGCAGCTGAAAGCCTCTGCAAGCCTTGATCCTTAAATGATCCCTTAATCCATCCCCTGCCAGAGGGATGAATTTTGCGTAGATAAAAGGTGTTCGCTTCCTATTTGGAAACTGGAGAGTATCCTTTTCTTTTCTTGATTTTTTTTTTGGGGGTTCAATTAATAATGGAGAATGGAATTCTGCATGTGCCGAAGGGCAGGCTAGGTCTCCACACCTTGTTAACCATTATAGAGGAAATTCCTCAAATTGCTTTATTGTTGGCCATTTCATAAGTCTAAGGTGCATAATGTGAATTTAGGGAGTATGGCGATTCTGCAATAAGCAGTTACGCTTTCGAGTTTTGGATAGCCTTGGGATCCAGACTTTGTAAGCACCAGGCCCCCAACCAATGCACAGGAAACTACCACCCTGATTATACCAAGTGGCCCTAACCTGACATGATAATTATCCCCTATTCAAATAGGATTTTTAAAGGGTGCCCAGGGCAAATATGCTCTCTACTAGTTAAATTGAGGTTGGCATTTTACTTGGTAGCAATCCTATTGGCTGAAATATAACAACTATAGGAGGGACGGTATTTGTTTTCTCTGTCCGTAGATTTTTTTTGGCCCATCTGTCTATGTGTATTTTTAAATGTGAGCTTTCCATAGGTAAACAAATACAGACCTCTTCTAACCGTTTCTGTGCACAAAATGAAATGCAGAACCCGGAAGAGCTGACAGTTTAATTCAAGAACCACTACTGTTAATGTATCTGGTCTTCCTGGGAAACATTCTGGATTGTACAGTGGGTGTAGTAATCAATGGGTTGTATAACCTTGACAATGACATTGTTATTTGATAAGATAGATTAAGGCTATGGTTGACTATGATCAAAGCTAAAGGAAAACATAAATAAACAGAATGCCAATATGTTTTATAGGTTTTATAAGTAAGCTCATGCGCTGTTAGAAATGATCTGTATTAAATAGTAGCATTGAATAAATAAAAATATGCATACATTAACAACCCACATTATTTCATCAGCATATGTTTTGGGGGAAAACAGACATCAGAAAAGAATTTGGGGGTTCCAAGATATATAAAGCATTTCAATTGATGCAGCAATGATGAATCCCAGTCTAACTACTGTTATACAGTATATACCAAAACTACACTGTATAATATATTTCTCATTTGCCCCCCTCTAATGCTGGGCACTGCCTTATCCTCGGCAGAAATCCTCTTTAAATAGGTTGTGTATTTAGATAAACACTGAATGGCAGACAGATCTAGTTTTTAGGACAGATAAGTAATTTGGGGGGGGGGTTGTAAACATCATGCAAAAACAATATAATGGGATTAAAAAAGCATAAGATTTACAAATATAGAAACTGAAAGTACAGTATCTATAGAGCCGTGCAGTAGGATACAGAGGGGCTGAAGGTGCGCACATTCTATACAGAGATTTATTTAGAAGAAGTTTTCGGGGGAAAGAGTTCACTCTTAAAACATGAAATACAAACAAATGGAAAAAACAGCCGTGATTTGACCTGTTGGCAAATAGAAGTGGCAGGTGTAGGGGGGGGCGCTATTTAAGGCTTAGGCACCAGCCTTGGTCACTGCTTGTCTTATTAATGGGTTTCTACAATCCAAATATTTTGTGGCTAACGCTCAGCTATTGAACAGACTGGGGCAGGCGACTTAGTCCAGTTAATGCAGAACAGACGAGCCCGGCAGTATTTAGACATAGTTATTTATCTGACTAAGAGTCAATTTTAGCAGACAAGCTGTCAAGAGCTCTGTAATTCCCTTCTGAGGTCTCAGAGAGTAGTGATAAACTAACCCTAGCATGTGTTATTCATCTGTCTATCTAATCTATTGCCTATATTTTCTCTCTATCCATGTCTCAGTCTATCTCTCTATATCTGTCCTTCTCTTTGTAAATCTGTCTAGCTAACTACCCAATCCTATCCATTATCTATCTATCTATCTATCTATCTATCTATCTATCTATCTATCTATCTATCTATCTATCTATCTATCTATCGATCTATCATCTATCTATCTATCTATCTATCTATCTATCTATCTATCTATCTATCTATCTAGCATCTGTCTTTCTCTCTATCCATTTAACCCTTCTTGTTAATCGTCTAACTTTTGCTTTCATTTTTCTCATCTACCTATTCTCTATCTATCTATCTATCTATCTATCTATCTATCTATCTATCTATCTATCTATCTATCTATCTATCTATCTATCTATCATCTATCTATCTTTCTCTGCACCCATCTACTGTCCTTTTGTAGAAGTCTACTTAACTCTCTCTCTCTCTCTCTCTCTCTCTCTCTCTCTCTCTCTCTCTCTCTATATATATATATATTTTTTTTTCGATTCCCCACCCCACATTTATATAATGTTTCCCACTGTGTCATATCTATAATATTACACCCAGTTCTTTTTTCTTGTTTCCTGCACCCTGGTTCCACACCTGTCACTTCTGTTGTGATAACAGTTGCAATATAAGTGTAATACCTGGGGTGCAGAACCCATCTATTTTCACGCACGCTGGGCCGTATTCATTCTGCCCATATTCTATACAATCACTGAAACACTGACGTTTTGCCCTTAAAGAACATGTGTTTTTATGTTTTTGACTATAAGAGGTGATTTGTTCCTTTCTTATAGATCTGATACATTACATAATATCCCCCATTATGATTTATATATAAAATGAATACAAAGCTATGAGTACAAACTCATTTCTTTAACATTGTAAAAGTCACTAATGTTTCGGTCTTGTACAAAGACTTATGTGTATTACATATATGGAGTTTTGTAGGAGCCTTAAAATCATTAAGCAATGGCACCCATATGTTTTTGCACTGTAGAAATGCTGTGTGACGCTGTCTCTGTAGCCAAACCACATAAGCTGACCATTTAAATGCAGGATCTGTTTGCTGTGCAGTCCCCGTAGCATTCTCTGTTCATTTTTTATAGATACCCTCATTTAAAGGGGAGGTCTATTTACCTTACCATACTATTAAAGATTTCAGTGACCCATAAAGCTTTGATAATTGGCCATATTAATTGTCAATGAACCAGGGACCCCTATTAATATCCATATCCCCCTTTCTCCGCATCTAATTTATAACCTTCCATCTCCTCTCGATAATGGTTCATTAGCAATCGATAACCTGACTTTTTTTAAAAAATGCAATCGATATTTTGTGCGCCAAGGTGCATATGGGATCCCCAAATGACTTTTGCAGCGAGACCACGCAGAAAATTGGGATTTTCATTATGGTTAACTCTACAATTGCCAGATTCTCTTTCAAAGGCATCCCTACTCAGAGCTGCCTTTATAGGAACATATAATTTTATTCATAAAGAGCAACTAGGATCCACAGCACATAACTATTTTACAATATTGAGAAGTACACATAGAAAAGACAACATTTCCATAACTAATAATTAATAAACAAACATAACTATACAGCGATTGCGTGCCATGTAGTAAAAGACGTATTAGGAAGGAATGCCTGTTCCCTAGAGCTTACATTCTAATCACTACTTTGAACAGTATAGATACAATTAAACAGGGTACCTGCTGGTCCTGTTCATAGCCCCCTGCACCCAATTAAAGTGTAAGCTTTTCAGAACAGGAATTCTCCTTGTTACTTACTTTCTTTTTACTTTTTCTCTGCTGCATGTTCTTCATGCATTAAAATAATGGATCCCCTATTGCATTTGCCAGATATCACAAGGCAGGCTTCATTAGCCTCCAGAACTAGATGTGGCCCTTTAACCTGAAAAAAAGCCTTTTTTAAAATTACAGATAACATATTAATCTTTGAGATAAATGAATAGATTTTTTTTTATCAGCGTAAATCTGGGATATCTGGCCTACAGTCTCTGAACTTCTGAACTGGCTCTCATCTAGACCTCATTTTATGTTTTGTGTCTATTAGGTGTATGTTTAGGCCCTTGTATTTCCATAGATATGACCCACAGATGTTTTACCCCTATTCCTGTCTTATTCCCCAACACATCTGCAGCAAGGCTGTTCCATGCATCTATCACTCTTTTGTGACTGATACCAAAAGCAGTGCAAGAGTACCTATGAAACTGGGATATTGTCAGTGGTACTGCAGGTGCACATGTACCCAACAGTGAATAGGAGCAAAACTAGTGTTAGCTTTAGTGCACAGGTGTAAAAAAGTGATGCTCTTGTAAACCAATGATACTGGTAAGACATAGACTGAAAGTAAGGGAACTGCTAATGCACAAAATTAGTATAAGTACACACTACTAGCCGTATTGCAGTGCACCATTGCACAATTACACACTAGCAGTACTGTCAAGGCAACTTTGCACATTACACACAAAGTACAGCCATTGCTTGAACGCATACTAGCAATACCGGCCGTGTTACTGAAACATGCACAGATACTGTTGCACAGTAATGAATAAGTAGCAGTGCTTGCGCATTTATAAAACAGTGGTGTCTCTGGGGTACATACAGAGGTGCTGATGCTGAATAGATAAAATATAGGTACTGCCAGGGCACGTGCATTTGCTGTATATAACAATGGCAAAGTCAGTACCCACAGGGAAAGCATAGAAACTGCTGCGGCACAGTGATACAGGTATGGGACCTGTTATCCAGAATGCTCGGGACCTGGGGTCTTCTGTATAACAGATCTTTCTGTAATTTGGATCTTCATGTCTACTAGAAAATCTTTAAACACTAAATAAACCCATAAGACTGGTTTTACTTCCAATAAGGATTCATTATATCTTAGTTTGGATTACGTATTACAGAGAAAAATGAAATGATTTTTTTAAAAGATTTGGATTATTTTGATGGAGTCTATTGGGAGACTGCCATTCTGTAATTCAGAGCTTTCTGGGTCACGGGATAACAGATGCCATACCTGTACTGTTTTACCTAGGCAGCTGTAGATCTGCCAGGGCACATATGCAAAGCAGTAGTACTGCCAGGGTAAAGGTAGGGGACAGACACTATGAGGGCATAGAGTGATATAACTAGTGATATAACAGTGGAAAAGACATGAGAACAGAGTCGGCAAAGCTCAACGAAAGTGAACATGTCTGAGCAGCTATGCTTTAAATGTGAATAGATAATTTCAGGGACTGAAAGCCTGCACTGCTTTTGGATGACCCTGTGAGAAGCAAACAAGGCTCAGTTTTTGTACTAGTTTGGTAGCTGGTTGTGGGCACTGTTGTGCTAGTGAGACAGGGTATATTTTAGTATCAGGCCTGGAAAGGTGAGGGGAGAGTTAAGTGCAGTGACAGTTTGGCATGCAGCAGGCGTCCGCAGGCAGCCCCACAGAGGGCAGAGAGAGGCAGTTTAGCTCTGATGGATACACACACTTGTCTCTTAATCTCCGGAGCTCCTGATCAATACGCTATTTCCCTTTGTTGCCAGAAAATTCGATCCTTGCCCTGGAATTAGGTTCCCTGGCTTAATCTAAACGGAAACCAGCCCCAGTTAGCTGCAGAGAGGGGATGAGACGTGAGAGTGAGGGGGGAGAACAGATAGAGACATGGGTGAGATAAATGGGGTGCTAAGAAAGGAAGAAAGGGATATTAATCATGGGCAGGAATTTCATGAGCGTAGGAAGAGTTGTATAATAAAAAAGGTAAAAGTGTGAAATTAATTAACAATTGGGAAGGAATGCGTGTTTATTTGGGGTTTACAAAATAAGCTGTGTACCTCATAATTAATAAGGGTAGCAGGGATGAAGAAAGGCATTGGGAGCAGTAGGGGAAAAATAATAGGTAATATTATATATTCATATACAATAATATAAAGGACCTACAAGAGCAATGCAGCCAAATGTGCATGAAGGCATGGGAATCTGACTCCAGGCACAGGATAGGAGGCGGCAGATGGAGAGATGGGCAAGGGGAAGTAGTAGCGGAACTTATAAAATGTTAGGAAGAAAAGTGCCAAACTTCCACTTGTACAACCACCTGCCCACTCTCTGCACTACAGCAGTTACTGTTACTCACCTACATGGAAAGCCTGGGGGCTCTACACCTCAATACTACAGCTCTTGTGTCATCTCCTCCAAAAAAAAAAAAAGATGTGAAGTTCTGTGCTGCAGAATGGTGTGACAGTCTGCACTGCAGGAGTTGTGTTACCTCCTCCAGTAAAGGATGTGAAGTTCTGCGCCACAGCCCCATGTTTCCTATTGTAACACAAGGTGTGAGCAGCTGCACTACAGGAGCTCTGCTACATCTCTGCAAACACAAGGTGTGAGTGCCCTACAGGAGTTGTGTTATCTAGTTTAATCGAAGACTTGTGTGTCTTTACTCCTCAATACAAAAGTTGTGTTATCTCTTGCAATCTGCAGCAATTACCTATCTGGTCCCAAGACCTGCCTGCTTAATGGCAGTGTTGTGATTCCCACCAACCCAAAATGTAATTGGGCACAAGGTGAGACTGTCTGCAATACAGAAGCTTTACAAACTCTCCCTCCAGCAATGCATAGTGGACTAGACTACATAAGTTGTGTTACCATATATGTGTTGCATTGCTTGTCCCAGTATAAGGTGCCAGTGTTGAGCAACAAGGAGGTGCCTGTACGGGATCTGAGTGCAGGGAAGCACTGTAGAAGTTGTGTTACCTCCTCCGGGGCAAATATCCGTTGCAGAAGCACTGGGACCCTTATTGCCAGTACACGACGTATAACTAACGCAGACACTACAGTAGTTGTTTACCCTCCAGCAAAAAACAGCGTGAATATCTGCCCTACTACATCGGTGATGGAATCTCTTCCAAATCAGTCTTATAATAGTTCCCGTACAGCAGCCGAAACTGTTTTACCCCCGACTTAATTGCCTACTTCTCCTGCAACTGCAAGGGTCTAAACTGTCTGCGCTTCAACTTGATAGATAGATGACCTTTACTGCACCTGAGTCTCCACTACATAAGGTATGTGACCCCACCAGCAGGAACAGCCCGCATTGACGCCACAATGAGTTACCCTGCATGTCCCGCTGCCCTGCAACTGTCTCATAGAGACGACTTCTTCCAGCAAAGTCCATGCACACGAGGACCCCCCTCCAAATAAAAAATCCCAGCCCCTTTAGCGGACTCACGTTTTCCTTGGCATCCAGTATCCAATGCAAACGAGTCGGGCTTCCTGAGGAGTTCAGCAAAATAATTAAACCACAAGAAAGAAAGTGAGAAAAGAGGGGCTCATAATAATGTTGTCTCTCTAAATCTTCTTCTCAAAGTCTCCTTTCAGGTCGGGAAGCTTGATAAAATCAGATACCCCGGGGATAGAGAGAAGGAATGGGAAGGACATAAAAAAAGAAAAGGAAGGGAAAAGAAATTGTAGAAAAGGAAAAGTGGAAGGAGGAGGAATACAGGAGGAGAGAGAAGTTGGAGAGGAGGAGTGAAGGTAATAGATGGAGTGATAGTAGAACAGAAGGAGTGAGAGAGATGGAGGGATAGTGGAAGGAAAAGATAGTAAAAAGGGAAAGAGGCAGGTTAAGAGGAAGACACTGATGAAGTGATTAAAAAGAAAAAAGAGGTGGAAATATTTTACATTTAAAGTCAAGACCTAAGGACAAAAAAAGAGAGAGAGCAAAAGAGAAGACAAATGGGATGGAAAATTAGAGAAAGAGGTAAAGCAAAGAGGAGAGATAGGGGATGTAGCAGTAGAGGAGAGAGTCAGAGGGAATAAGGACAATGAGAGTGATGGAGGGATAGTAGAAGAGAAGAGAGAGGAGGTGTGTGTGTATCAGCTGCAGTATCAGACTAAACTCCAGCACCTTCTCCCCTCAGCAGCAGAGCAGCAGCAGCAGCAGAAAATATATGTACAGGCAGCCAGTGTCTGGGATCGATACAATATAATTTTCCCCAAACTCGGAAAATAAAGTTCATAGATGATCAAATTTGAAAACAGATGTCGAATCGCGATTCTAAATAGGATTCGATCCCTCTCAATGCACTGTAGATAATATTTGGCCTGCCACTTGATGAAAATGAGTGATTTCATTTACAGAGGGCTGTTAGGGAGTGCTAGATAAAAAAAAAAAAAACTTGTTTTGCTGAAAATGGCTTTTTACCCTCACCCCCTCCTCTTTCCTTCCTCCTCTCCCCCCCTCCTTTCCCCTTTCCCTGTATATGTGAGTGTGTGTGTTGGAGAGACCCCCTAAAGTGAGATGGATGGATGTCACCCCTCTTGCAGGGGCAGTGGAGGGGAGAGGCAGAGAGAAGGACAGATGCCTCCAATAAAATTTAAAAAAAAATAAGAAGCTGACAAATAAATGAGAATTGTTGTAGTAGGACCCCTCTCTGCATTCCCTGCTCGCAATAACAATTACTTATCGACCGCTTCTCACTCTAGAGGTGGGGACTGTGGCAGCCAAAAAGGCACCCGAGGTATTTCTCCTGCAGCCTGTGCTGCCAGCTCTTTATTTATTTATTAAAGCAGGGACTGGATGGGATGCAAGGAGGGTGCTGGGAAGACCTGAGGGTGCAGACTCACACGCTGGGAAGATGCAAAGTCTCTGGGACACAGATTTATCATTACACAACAAAAGTGCCTGCAACTGTCTGAAGCCAAATCTCTTGGGCTGAATTGAAAGAGTAAGAGAAATGTTTCTAAGAAACAAAGTACAGGGACAGTCTCCAGGGTGCAGGAACAAAAGCCACCCCAATAGCAGCCCCATCACCACCAGAAGGAGCAGCAACATCACCTTCATCATCAGTTTCCATCATGGCCACCAGCACAAACACCATTAATACTTATATCACCCTAGCCTTCACCATTAGCATCATTTGAACCCAAATCAAATTCAACATCATCACCAACCACCACCAGCTCTCCATTTATTAACTACCAAACTAGCCACCACCAGCTACATCATCAGAGTCATGGCTCCAACCACCAGACAGATTAATCAGCCTTACTACCACCATCAACATAACCCAAATCCATTAAAGTGGTGGTTCACCTTTAAATTAACTTTAAATATGTTATAGAATAGCCAATTCTAAGTAACTTTTCAGTTGGTCTTCATTCTTTATTTTTTATAGTTTTTAAATTATTTTCCTTCTTCTGACTCTTTCCAGCTTTCAGCTTTCAAATGGGGGTCACTGACCCCACCTAAAAAGCAAATGCTCTGTAGAGCTACATAAATATTGTTATTGCTACTTTGTATTAATCATCCTTCTGTTCAGGCCTCTCCTATTCATATTTCAGTCTCTTATTCCAATCAATAGATGGTTGCTACTGTAATTTAGACCCTTGCAACCAGATTGCTGAAACTCACTCAGATTCAGGGAGATTAGTCGCCCAGCGACAAATATCCTCTTCTTCGGGGGCGACTAATCTCCCCAAAAAGCACTCGGAGTGCTTTTTTTCTGAAGTCGCCCGAGGTCTCCCCGTGAGGCAACTTCAAGTGACTGAGTGCCCTCCCGCTATCGATTTACGTTCTAGCTGGCGGGAGGCAGTTCGGGGAGATTAGTCGCCCTGAAGAAGAGGAGATTTGTCGCCAGGGTGACTAATCTCCCTGAATCTGAGCTTGTGCCCTGACTGGCCAGCGACAAATCTCCTCTTCTTCGGGTAGACAATCTTCCCGAACTGCCTTCCCCCTGCCCTCCGCCGGCTAAAATGAAAATCGCCTGGGGGAAGGCACATGCGGCACTTCGTTTTCCAAAGTCGCCCGAAGTTTCCTTGTGAGGCAGTTCAGGGAGATTGTTGCCCCGAAGAAGAGGAGATTTGTCACTGGAGCGACTAATCTCCCCGAATCTCCTCATGTGCCCTGACCCTTAACAGTAGAATAATTTACTCCATTTACCGCCACCATTAGCAACTATCAGTGTCATATGCCAATGACCACCATTAACAGCTCTACTCTAACTCAATTAATTTAGCCAATGTGCAGAGCCCCTGGAACAAATGGGGTCTGATCAAAGAAACGTTTTGCCTTCCTGTAAAAATATCAGACACATATTTATAAAGCACCAAAATATTTTGCAACAATGTACAATAAATGGGTGCATACAGCTTTACATACAAAGCAACCAACTGATGCATGAGGTAAAGAGGGCCCTGTCCAAAAGAGCTTACAGTCTAACAGACGATATGAAAGCATGACTAGTTCGTATAGCTCCAGGCATATCCTAAACATTAGAAAATTAAGCAAAAGTCGCAGTTCAAGGGGACCCTGTGTTGGGGCGGGGGGCAGGGCATGATTTTGGGAGTATGCAGAAGGAAGAATATACAGCAGATTACCTACTGTATGTAGGGGTTGAATTCAAGCTACAGGACATGGGGTAAAACTGGCCCCATAACAAAGCATTTTGGGTGCTTGTCAAAGTCATTGCCTGCCTGTGTCCCTGTCATTCAGGCCTCAATGAGATAAGAATGTGCTGAGAGTGTAAGTAAATGTTCTATATCACACACAATCTACAAAGGTCAGTGGCCTCACCGGGGCCTCATTACTCTAGGGCCCCACAGCACTCACGTGACCTGCTGTCTCTATTGATATTCTGACAGTGGAATATGTTGAATGCGGTTTTTATAGAAATGCTGTATTTCAGGTAAATGTCATGGGAATATTAAAAGTGAGGTACAGAAGCACATAAGGATCAAATTTGAGGAAAAATTTAAGGTAATAAATAACCCAGAGGTAGAAAGAGACAACAAACACAGGGAAGTACCTCCGGCAGTTATTCAGCAGTTACAAACTCAACACAGCCTTCAACATCTAAATTCTGCAGCAGGTGTGCCCCATAAGTCCCACTATAATAGTAATATCCAACCTGCAGCCCTCCAGTTATTGCTGAACCTCAGCTTCCAGCACCCTCCATTGAAGGAAACAATTGCTCCAGAATTGTGCCATGTTGGGTCATATCACATCGAAAAACGGTCCGCACACACCAATATTGCAGTCGGGGATTGTACCCCTTTTATTAATGCCACCAACAATCAATAATCAACGTTTCGGGGGGACACAGCCTCCCTTCTTCAGGATAATCCTGAAGAAGGGAGGCTGTGTCCCCCCGAAACGTTGATTATTGATTGTTGGTGGCATTAATAAAAGGGGTACAATCCCCGACTGCAATATTGGTGTATGCGGACCGTTTTTCGATATTACAAAGCAGTGAGGTGGCCAGGCAAGGTCAACGGAGGACCAGCACCACCACGCAGAATAAGTGGAAGGAGGTGTGCGGTAATATAAAATTCCATTGGGTCATATCACATCACATGATCTTCCATTAGATAAATGAAGTGAGATAGTCCAACCTATAGTCCTTCAGGTTTTGTTCAACTACAACTAAAACGTGCAACTACACTGGTTAGAGGGATGGAAGACTTGAATTATGAGGGTAGACTGTCAAGTTTGGGGTTGTTTTCTCTGGAAAAAAGGCACTTGCGAGGGGACATGATTACACTTTACAAGTACATTAGAGGACATTATAGACAAATGGCAGGGGACCTTTTTACCCATAAAGTGGATCACTGTACCAGAGGCCACCCCTTTAGACTAGAAGAAAAGAACTTTCATTTGAAGCAACGTTGGTGGTTCTTCACAGTCAGGACAGTGAGGTTGTGGGATGCACAGGGTCATGGTTGGACTGGGCCGACAGGACACCGGGAAAAAACCTGGTGGGCCCCTGGCCCCTGTTGGCCTCTTCGGCCCAGTTCCGCACACAAATCCGAGCGATACAAAGGCTCCTTAATGCCGCGACCTCCCTTTCTCTGGAGGTTGCGTCAAAAACGTTGTGCGCACTGGCGCAAGCACACGTGTGCACACACATGCAGCATGCACCGGTGCATCCCCATACACGCAGCGCGCCGGCTCAACTGGGGGGGGCAGTGAAAGGTGGGAGGGGGGCCCTGGGACAGTAGCCCCGGTAGGCCCCGGGTTCCCCAGTCTGACCCTGAATGCACTGCCGGGTGATGTTGTGATGCTGATTCAGTTAATGACTTTAAGAATGACTTGGATGATTTTTTGGACAGACATAACATCAAAGGCTATTATGATACTAAACTCTATAGTTAGTATAAGTATTGGTATATATAATTTTTGTGAAAGTATGAAGGGGTGTGTGTATGGATGCTGGGTTTTCATTTGGAGGGGTTGAACTTGATGGACTTTGTCTTTTTTCAACCCAATTTAACTATGTAACTATGTAACTCTAGAAGCCCCCCCTCCACAACTCTATATTTACCATTGGAGGCAAACTGTAGGAAGCTGTGAATAGAGATTTGTTCCATAGTCTACTAAGTTATGTAGTTATGCCAATCACAGGCTTGAAATTGATGGAGTGTCTTTTTTCATCCTCAGCTACTATGATGTAAAGGGTCACTGTCACTATGACTGGTGTGTTACTGGGCTTTTCTACATTTGTGTCACAACTGCTGTTTTGAGGACCTGGGTCCAAGGCAGAGCTCCCCTTCTATAGACGAGTATGTTGCCCATAACCTTCCTATTTGTTGTGCTTATTGTTTAGATGGCAGGATCTGAGTAAGAGAAGTTATAGTTCGATTCAGGAGTCAGAAAACACAGTATATTGGCATCCTGGCAGGAATAATTTGGGGTGGGATTTTATGGTGAATGAGGGAGCAATGAGGCCTTCAGGAATTGGATGGCACAATAACTGGCAGAAGAAATCTGGAGTGAGGTTGTCCGGTTAAAGGGTAAGAATAGGGAACGGCAGTAGATAAAAGCTCTATCAGTGCTACTATTGGGATTTAGGAAATTAACTCCTAATTCCAATTAGGGCCATTAATAGAAGTATGTCAGTTCACTCATTGGGACTGTCCGATATTTATTTAGGTGGGTTGTGATTATAGAGTAGCACAGATTTCTTTTTGTTATTCAGGGCTTTAGGGGTGCACTGCCAGCAGGTGTCTGTTTAATACTGGGGTACGATAGCGATTAAATCCTAAACTTGCGCCTTGTATATTTATTTATTTGTACAGCGACGCACTTGGTACAGTTCCAGGTTAGTCGCAAACAAGGGGAGATTTGGGGAGCAGCGTCAGGAATTAGGGGCGATGTGTGCGCAAAGCTGCAGGTATTTGGGGGGTCTGGCTGGCGGCCAGGGGGGCACATGAAGAGGAGGGGGATGTGTCTGTTTTTGTGTCTGTCTGCACTCCTGGAATTATGAAAAATACCAGCATCGACATTGGACTTCAGCTTCGATTAAGGGAGATGGGACATGACAAGGCGCGATCAATACCCAGCCCGGCCTATAAAGTGTCAAGTAATGAATCAATTTCGACTAAATTTTCCATTTTTCAGAAGCCGTTCGGAGAGAGAAGAATATCCTCTTTTGTAAAGATATTATTATCGATTTCGGCGGCAATTTGACATCAGGGGTAGTTAATTCCACTCAGAATAAAATTGAAAACACTTGAGAGAGGAGAGAGAGGGAGAGACTCAGAGGAGACAAAGGGATGGAAGGGGGGTGGGGAGAGACAGGGGGAGACAAAGAGATAAAGGGGGAGAAAAGTGATATCAAGGCAAGTGGGGCTTGAGGAAAAGGGGCCAGAGGAAAGAGAGAGAGAAGGAAAGGTTGAGAAAAGGAAAGAGAAGGAGAGAGAAGGTGGAGAAGAGAGAAAGTCTATATGGGGGTTGATGGAGAATGGGGGCAACTGGGGAAGAGACAGGAGACATGAGGGGTGCACAGATGGTTTAGAAGGGAATATCAGAGAGAATGACTATTTGTATGGAGGGATAAAAAGAGAGGTCTCTTTGGGGGGGGGCTCTTTGGGGGGATCCCTAGAAGTCACCTCTGGGCCCTGTTGATAGTGGGCCCACGATATGGCAACTCATCAGTTATGAGTAAAATAGTGTGTGAGAATCTAACTATGCACCAATTATTCAAAACACTGAACAAAAAATGAAGAAAAAGCTATTTGCACAGTTTTACAATTCAAAAATGTTTTTTTTAATCTTTTGTTGCCTATTATTGATATTACTCAGGCAAATAAATATCCTTTGTGTTCTTACCAATGGTTTAACTATATCGCCTGGGCCATACTATGTTTTTTTCTGGCCCCTCCTCACAACCCCCAGGCTACTACAGAGATGATGCCTATAGTAACAGTGGGATAATAGTCTCTGGGAAGGGAGTGTGACTGTGGGATAGCAGGTATAGTAGGGAGAGATGGTGCCTATAGTAACAGTGGGATAATAGTCTCTGGGAAGGGAGTGTGACTGTGGGATAGCAGGTATAGTAGGGAGAGATGGTGTCTATAGTAACAGTGGGGTAATAGTCTCTGGGAAGGGACTGTGACTGTGGGATAGCAGGTATAGTAGGGAGAGATGGTGCCTATAGTAGCAGTGGGATAATAGTCTCTGGGAAGGGACTGCTGCGTAACCTATGCCCCTTCAGTTGTGCAATAACCAACTCATCACTGAAGGCTGCTAAGGATTCTGGAATGAGGCATGAATGTTTCTAAGTACATTTATATATAAACACCCCAGTTGGTACATACAATTGCTGTTGTAACAATAAATCAGTAAATGACCAGTTGGGGAGAGAGAGCAAATATAAAAGAAAGTGGCACTGGAAAGGTCTAGAGCTTAAAAATGACAAACAATTAGGCACTTAAAAGGGTAACATGGGTGGTTGGCTGAATGTTGAAGGTCATTTCTGTGACCTTAGACCATCAACGGAGATGCCCAGCATTTAGAAATGCAATATGACCACTTACCCATGAAATAAGAACTTGCAGTATTTAATGCCTGAGACCCTAATTGCATTTATTCGAGCAAAGGGTCACAGAGATGATCTGTTTCTTTTTCTAATGTTCTTAAATCCCAAATCCCATTAGTAGTTCAGATGACTGAGTTGTCATTTACAGGCCGGACTGAGGATATTACTAAGGGGAAAGTTTGGATCCTGGGAAGGACTTTGAGAAGGTTTTGTGATTAAAGTTTAAGTCCTAATCCCTTTAATATAATAGATATAATAGATGTTCTGAAACAATGTGCATCTGGTCAGCAGCTATCAAGTTGCTAGGGTCCAAAGTTGCATAGCAACCAGGCAGTAGTTTGAATCAGAGACTGGAATATGAATAGGTAAGGACCCGAACAGCAAAATAAGTAACACAAGGTAAATTGTAGCCTCATAAAATAATATTCTAAGCCACTTTGCAATATACATCAATTACAACATTTTCCAAGTTTTTGTATATGTATTCCTAATGAAAGTGTTTGTCTGTTCTATTCTATTTTCTGCTGATCTGATGACTAATATGTTGATACAATGTAAGACAAGGCAGCTGATTAAAGACCTGCCTTTGCTGGGGAAATAAGACTTTAGCAACATTGTTTAAAAAGTAACAACTGGTATATTTGTGCAGCAGTAGTCCATTAGTGTTAGTCTAACTGTCAGGTGAAAAAGGGACAGTCAGGTTGTCAAAACAGTCAGTATTTGCTTACAAAAGCAGACCTATCAGAGAAAAACCATCAACATGATCTATAGGTAACTTTAAGGGGGTTATTTAGTAAAATCCAAATTTATCTCGTAATATTAAAAAAAAAGTTTGACCAAACTCCCATGACCGATTTTATCTTAATTATTAATTAAAAAACCCAAGATTTAATTGGATAGTCAAAAAAAACTTGATAAAATCGATTGAAAACTTGAATCGTATGTATTTTTTGCTTCCTTTTTCCCAAATAGCTAGATTTTTTGGAGTTTTTGCCTGAAAACTATACCCAGAGCCAGGCCAGCCATCAGGGGGTGACAGGGGAGAGAGTTGTAGGGGGCCCCGAGGGTAAGGGGGGCCCGGCTATGCCACACTTATTTGATTAGCCGGGCCCCCCATCTTTCTGAGAGCTGCTTACTTTGGGATGGCATGGACGTTTAAGGGGCCCTGGCGACAAATTTTCTTATAATGTGGGGGGAGGGGCCTGGCCAACAATTTTTTTTCTCATGTGGGGTCCTAGCCACCAATATTTTTTAATGGGGGGGGCCCTGGCCACAAATGTTTTTTATGGGGGCCCTGACCACCAATATCTTTTTATTAACATGTGGGAACCCTAGCCACCAATATTTTTTTTGTTTTTTTACTGTGTGGTGGGGAGGGCGGACCTGTAGGTGGGCCTTGCAGTGGGCGTAGCCCAGGAAATGTTTATAATAATAATTTTTTTACAATTAAGTAAGGCCCCTCTTTTCTTTTTTGGCCTTGGCTTCCAGCACACACACCAGGGAAGCCACTATAATCTCAGTAATGTGCGGCGGACTTGATCATTCTGCGCTTCTGGTGAAGATCTGCTTGGTCTGTTTAAATTAACTGCCCCATTTAACCCTGCAGCAGAGGGTCCTCAGATGTGCCGCCACCATCCAATGTTCTGCTTGATTTGCATAAAGCAGGCGGCCGGGAGAATCGTACAAAAGGCATGAATTGCTTATTATTTAACCAGATTACTCTACATGAGTCCTCGATCCAGTGTTTCTAAATATTATCATCCACCCTAATCAGCCGAAATGAAGACAGACAATGCGACTTGATGGAAATGGTATTAAAGTAAATAGCTATTAAAGGGAAATATACCATATTTACAAGCAGGGATTATTCTCAATTTCTGAAACAGACATTCAATTAGCCGAGTGATACTTACAGGGCATTGCTTCTCTGCTTATTTGCTTCGTCACACATGAGTAGGAGCTACCAAATTGCTTGCCTTGATCAAAGTGTAACGCAACATCACTGTCTATTTAGACCGGCAGAGGAACCGTCTTCATAGAGTGCCTAATAGAAATAATATGGCATTTCCTTGATCCCATTAGGGTTGCCACCTTTTCTGGAAAAAAATACCGGTCTTTTATATATATTCTTGATATTTTTTCCTTTTAATAAGCATAATTTTTACCCTAGGTTCCATCCAACACATATAAATAAAAATAGACACACAATAATATTTGTCCTTGTGTTGTACTAGACAGTATGGCAGCACCCACCCTCATGTTCATATAAAAACAGATACATAATTATCTATAGCCTTATATTGTGCATATCTAGTAACAGTATGGCAACCTTACAGTTACAAGCAGAAAATGCATTTTCCGTTTACACAATATGGGTCATTTACAAACACTCACACCCACAAATGCTCAAAAATAGATGAATGCAAGGTGCACATCATTGATACAATTCATTAAGGTGCTTTGGACACTGAGGAACCCTGGAGCTACCGCCAAATTGGAGCACACCTATATTAAAGCTGGAATTATATGGGGAAATGCTCTATTACGAATAAAAAACGTGATTTGCATTAAACATTGACTTTGCACCATGCACCTGTGTTCATAAATGATCCCCAATACCTGTTCTACAGGTGTGTAAATAGTCTTTACTGAGCATCCGTGCTAAAACCCCTCCAAAGATGAACTTTTTAAGAGACATACATTGCTAATATGTACACAGTATTTACAATAGAAATTAGCAGTTATATAGAATGTCATGGTCGCCATCTTGCCCTTCTCTTTCTACTTCCCCTGCTCTCACAATTTAAAAATTACTGAAGAATCCGAAGAAAAAAAATCAAAATTCCCACAAGTACAACAAATAGGGGGACCATATGCACCCAAATATTGTACAGTTATAGGATCCGTTATCCAGAATTACAGAAAGGCCGTCTCCCATATAAATACAATTTTAAATATTTCCTTTTTTTCTGTAATAATAAACCAGTACCATGCACTTTATCCAAACTAAGATATAATTAATCCTTATTGAAGGCAAAACAATTCCTTTGGGTTAATTAATGTTTAAATGATTTTAAGGTATGAAGATCCAAATTATGGAAAGATCCCTTATCCAGAAAAAAACCCAGGTCCTGAGCATTCAGGATAACAAGTCCCATACTTGCATTTTATTTTTGCATACATGTATTTCTTAGCAACTTTCCAGTATACATTAATGAAAATGTTTCAGTGGGTTTACAGTTAAGCTGGTTATACAGATCTACTCATATGTAGTGATGGCCGAATAAATTCGCCTGTCACGAATTCGCACTGAATTTCCGTATTTTGCCACTGGTGAATAAATTTTCGAATCTCCCGTGAAAATTCGCAGGCAAAAATTTGCCTCCGTCATTATTGGACGCATGTCCGAAAAGACGCTCATGTCAAAATCGCTGTGCGTCAACACTATTCTGACGCCCATTGACTTGAATGCCAGCATCAAAATTGACTCAAGCGACTTTTCGGACGCACGTCCAAAAAATTTTCCCGGCGAAATGGAAGAAATTCGCCCATCATTGCTCATATGCCCACCTCAAGGTGGGTAATATCAGGCTGATACGAATGTTTAGCCCTAGGTTGGATGGGCCCATTGGAGTGCCCCATACACGGGCAGATAAGCTGCCACCTTGAACTGAAGGTGCCAAAATCTGCCCATGTATGGCCATCTTGATTTGTAAATGTTTTACTTTGCTATTTAAAGTAGTATTGGACTGGCAGTTTACATTATCTGCACTGCTGATTCTGCCTCCTGACAGATTACTGCAGCAAAAGTCAGCTGATTAACTTCTGCTACATTGTCTTAGGGGCAGAGACACACGCGAAGATTCGGGGAGATTTAGTCAAGTTGCCTCAATTGCGACAAGTTGCCTCTTCTGCTGGCGACTAATCTCCTCAAATTGCCTTCCCGCCGGCTAGAATCTAAATCGCAGACGGGATGGCACTCGAGGAATCTCCGGGCGACTTCGGAAAACAAATCGCTCCAAGTTCCACCCCGCCCGAGATTTAAATTCGAAATCTCCCCGAATCTTCACGTGTGTTTCTGCCCTAATAGTCAGAACCAGAGAACAGAAAGAGATAAACAAGACTGTTCATCAGACAGAAATTCTCCAAATACACATTTTTGTATGTGGGCAACAAATCCTACCAGGGCAGCAGCTTCAGTTATCCAAATGCCATCCTCGTGGGTGAGAACAACACGCCCCAAAGCAGGAGCCTTTGTTTAGAGGGTGGCAGAGCAGCACTTCAGTAACACAAAGTCTTTTTTCATCAGTGTGTGTGCGTCTCTATAATCACCGTTATTTTGGCGGCGGAGCCTCAGACTGATCTTCAGACAGCTGTCACTGGGAGAGATTTGATGCATTTGGTGCGCAGACATTTCTGAGATGTGGCAAATGGCAAAACAAAATCTGTCAGTGAAAAAAACAAAGTGCGATTGGGCCCAAAAAGGATCGGAATTGTGAGCGAGGGCATAATATTAGCATTATACTTGAAAAACATTATTTATCCAATGGCAATTGTGCTTAGTACAGGGGGGTGTTTATAGATTAGATACTGTAGATATCTCTGAGCAGGCTATGAGCAATGTTAGAGGGCTGTTCCTGCTGAATTGTCTTTAGTATATTGAAAGGCTTTAGAACTATGAGGGCTCATTTACGAACAAAAAGGCAGATACCCTTGCATTAATGTCATGCACTAAAAATACTACATTTTATCCCATGATTATAAGCCAATGTCTTGTTATTATAGCATTTCTGCACAGCAGTGTATTAGTTACGGCCTTTCCTTCCTGATACACCATGCCTTGCCATCTCATTTCATTACCACATCTACAGGAGAATAATCCCATCCATTTCTATTTAGCCAATGGCCTAATAATTATTTAGGTTGACAAAAAGGAGGGGTGCTCTGCTGTGCCACGTGCCGGCGCGGGCCAGACAATCCTTCACGCCATGCTTGACAGAAAGAATCCTTAGTTCTAATTGAGCATGGGGGAAAATAATTAAACTAAGTCCCGAATAAGTTGGTAGAAAATGATCAGTACATTTGTAATGGTATGTATATGTGAGGCAGGAGCAGCAACGGGGGAAAGTGTTACTAATTAGTAATTATTGCTGAGTAACCACTGAAACGGTCTGGATGAAGTTGTGTCTGATGGAAGAGCCAAACTCTAATGCAACTCATATTCTAACTAGGAGTAGGAGGAGCAGCCCCTCAATAAATTCAATGAGCTTATCCTGGTGTCTCTTAATGAAAATCAGTGGTGGAACTACCTGGGGAGCAGGGGGTGCGAGCGGGCCAGGGCTTGCACCCCCTCAGGGCCCCCGGCAGCTCACGCGCCACTGGCAAATGCAGCCGTACGGAGGAGGCGGGGCCCGGCTGCGTGTCACACACCAGGGCCCGCCCCCCTCTAAGTGACGCTACTGATGAAAATAAAGGTTACTAACATAACCTGATATTATAAACCAGGAGGACTAGGGGAAACAGTGTCGGACTGTCCCAAAGGGATACCAGGAAAACTCCCGGTGGGCCCAGTTTTCAGTGGGCCCTTTTGCTTCGTACCATTTTGCCTATTTCATGGTCATTCCCTATTTCTATATGGGGAAAATGCACAATAATGGAAGAATATAGTAAGTAGATATAAAAGACTAATAATAGTTTGGAAAGTGGGCCCATGATCTAAGGTTTTTCAGTGGGCCACTGGCATCCCAGTACGACACTGAGGTTAAATGTTCCCATCTTTTCAGAGCCCAGAGCAGCAAGGGAGCACAAAGACAGAATTGCCATTGCCCTTATATTACTAGTTGCTAGCATCTGCCACTGTGTCAGTCTGGGTGCAGGCACATGGAGCAGATCTGGGCTCCAAAAACCAATATGAGGCTCACCAGAGTTGCTATCTGAGGGCTCCCCAAACACCTGCCAGGACCCCTGTCCATTTGTTGAGGTCCTCCGCACGCCAATAATACAACCCCTCTGTGCCCAGCACATACCTTAACTATTTTCTTTTGCGACTATGATCAGGGGAGGCCAGACAAGAAAATTTAGTCTCAGGCAGACGAGGATCGGGTCTGGGCCAGGGTCCACTGGGATTTTTCCCAGTGTCCCATCTGCCCAGTCTGACTCTGCAGGCACAGGTTTAAGCTGATCGGAGCACAGGGGCTGATTCTCGACCTGCGTTTATCCACAGGTCGATAATCAGCCCGATGTGCCCACAGCCTTAGGCTTGTGCCACCAGTCACTGCTTTGACTCACATTACCAATTTGTAGCAACAATACAGTATTCACAGCTGGCATCAACAAGGTGCTGCACAGACCAAGTGGAAAATGCAGTTCTGTTGTACCTGTGAGAGACTGCAGCAACCATTGGTTAATACACCCAGATAGTGATGGGCAAAAATGTACGTAAATTAATGAAATCAGAAAGTTCATGTAAAAATTGTGAATTCTAACGTTTTCATGAAAAAATCTAGCAATTCGAACATTTTCACAAAAAAATCTAGCAATTTGAAAGTTTTCACGAAAAAATTTAGCAATGAGAACGTTTTCAAGAAAAAATCGTGAAAATCGGAAATTCACTGCAAATTTTCACCGGGAGACTTGCGAATTTATTCGCTGGCGGCAAAACGTGGGAATTCACCGCATATCCATGCCCGGCTAATTTATTCCCCCATCACCACACCCAAAATCTACCACAAGGGTGACTTTTTTTATTATCGGCAGCTTAGATCTGTTGTTCTGTCACACAATGCTGGAGTTCAACAGGCCTAATTTATATAATGATGCCAAACTCTTTACACCATGTCTTAACATAGGGTCCCTCTGACTGTTTGCAGAAATACATAGTTATTTATTCAGATAAATTTAACTGAAACTGATTGGTACATCTCAGCACCTTCCCCTCCTTCCATGTTCCCTCTCCCTCCCATAGTGCTGCGCACCCTCCTCCATCTTTTTCTCTATATAAATATATTATTGCTGCCGGAGTTGTGATAAATTTGCAGATCAAACCACTTATCAGAGTTGCTGCATGAAGAGATGTGATTTATGCTCTGAGCCAATATATCTACATGGAGGAGAAGTGCAGACCTGGCTCAGATGAAATGTTTACGACTCCCCCATCTCTCTGTGGGAACCCTATTGGTTTGTACATGTGGCGGGGAGGGGGGATAACAAAAATAAGGCCAGATTAAATTTACAGTTTATCAAGTGAAAACTCCACTGAAGTCTAAGGGAAAATCTGGAATTGAATTAGGAGATGACGTTTTTCCACATCAAATTAACTCGCCGAACATTAGGCTTTTGGGTGATAACACAATGAGTAAAATCATATTAAAATATAATTTCAGCAATGGCACACAGGGAGACACTAAGCGGAAAATTCACTAAAGGGCGAATTGACTAACGTTAGCGAAAATTCGCCAGCATGACGTCATTTTGGGACTTTGCCGATTTACTAACGGGTGCAGGCTTAACTTCGCTAGTGAAGAAGATAGACTCTAGTGCTACTTCACACTCTTACGCCAGTCGAAGTTTCGTTCTGGCGAAACAGCGTTACTTCGCAAATTTACTAAGATGCGCGTTTTACTGAACGTTACCTGTTCCGCCAGACTTGCCTTCGCCAGCTCAGACCCGGAGAAGTGCAATGGAATGTATAGGGCTTCTTCAATTCTTAGTTGAAAAAGTCCCAAAAAACGCTGCCGTCTTTTACTTTTTCAGGGTGATAGGCTGCAAAAGTCCGTAAAATTTTTTTTGGGTACCCGAGCTTCCCCCCTACATTTCCAAACATATGGCACATAAACTATACCCTGGGCTCATGTGTAGGGCAATATAACAACTCCATTTTATTTTATTAAGCTTCCCTGGGCTTGTGTAGTGTAATGTATTTGCTGCAACATATACGTCCATTCAACGTTAACTTCCCACCGTATGCAAATTAGCCAATGCTAGCGCAACTTCGCTTGGCTTGACACAGTAATGCTAGCACAACTTTGCCAGAGCTCGGTGCCCTGGACGCAACTTCGGATTTTAGTGAATTAGCGCTGTCCTAGCGAATCTACGGCTGGCGAAGTGTTGTGATGTTAGTAAAGCGAAGGCGGCGTTGGCGAATTTTTGGAGGTTAGTGAATTTGCCCCTAGGTGTTTTCTTGCCTCCTCCATTCACTTTGAATGGGAATCACCAACACGTGTTAGTGCACTTTCCTACACTTACTTTCTTACAGGAGCTTATCATTTTGTCTGGGGCTTGAAAGGATTTCAAGGTAATGAGAACATCGGGCCTGTAGCTTAGAAACCCTTATTAGCTTGAAGAAGCAGCAAACACAGCAGTTCGAAGACAGGCTTAATAGGGCTGTGTGCATTTTTTACTTATACACTCAATTTTCAACATATGTAGGTGCCCATTTACTTAGCTCGAGTGAAGGAATAGAGGAAAAATAGTTCAAATTTCGAATGTTTTTTTTGGCGACCATCGAATGGGCTACTTCGACCTTCGACTACGACCTTCAACTTCGAATTGAACGATTCGAACTAAAAATCTTTGACTATTCGACTATTCGATAGTCGAAGTACTGTCTCTTTAAAAAATTCTTGGATCCCCTAGTTCGCCAACTAAAACCTACCGAGGCCAATGTTAGCCTATGGGGAAGGTCCCCATAGGCTTCCTAACAACTTTCTGATCAAAGGAATATCCTTCGATCGATGTATTTTAATCCTTCGAATCGTTTGATCGTAGGAATATCGGTAAATCCTTCGACTTCGATATTCGAAGTCGAAGGGTTATACTTCGACGCTCGAATATCGAGGGTTAATTAACCCTCGATATTCGACCCTAGGTAAATGTGCCCCGTAGTGTCATTACATCTGTTCATCATAAATACCCCAGAAATCTGGAATTACAAACTGCTTTAAAGAGGTTTTTCACCTTTATATCAACTTCTAGTATGATGTAGAGAGTGATATTCTGAGACAATTTGCAATTGGTTTTTATATTTTATTTGTATTTTTTGAGTTATTTAACGTTTTGTTTAGCAGCTCTCCAATTTGCAATTTCAGCAATCTGGTTGCAAATTACCCTACCCTAACAAGGGACACATTTCTGGCATGACTTGTGCTATGGCAGTTGGAATGACTCACTGCCACCTAGTGTCTGCTGGGGGCATCAACGTCCCAACACTGTGAACCCAGCACAACTATGTATGTTAAAGGTCAAAGGAGGACATAGGGTCAAGTGCCAGGTCACAGACAGAGCAGAGAGAACTCTATTCATGCAGTCACTTTGTCCCGGTCACCGATCCATCTCACTCTGTTCCCTGCCTGTCTGATTTAACTGTTACCCCTGTCTATTTATCTTTATTCTACTGTCTCCCACGCTCAGTCTCTCAGTGCTTACCCTTTGGGACAATTCACTTTCCTACACTACCCATGTAGCTAATCTTTTTTATTTATATACAATTTCTCCCCTGTAAACCTGGATTTGTTAAGGATAAACCAGTATTCCCAGTGTAATGAATGAGAGTGACATTAGAATAAATGAACTTCCCTTTCCCACTCATTATCCTAGTGATTCTCACTCAACAGGAAGTCAGTGGTCTGAAATCCATTTTAATCTTTTATACGACAACTTTGCATTGATCTGTGCGCACAAATACTGGAGGAGATACGCTCACAAACAAAAGTGTATGATTACAGAATTCATTTAAGACAATGGCCTCTGAGTGTGTTCTTCTAAAATGCTATTGTGGATTAGTTACCAAATAATGTATTTTACCCATAAGGCTAATGGCACACATAGTGGAACTCGGCCTGTGCATAAACACAGGCCAATAATCTGCTCCTACATTGAGAATATGTCCCTTCCTTACCTGCAACTGTTACCATTGCGTCGGCCTGGGTGCAGGCACACATGGTGGATTTTGGTGCTGAAACACATGAGCATGCATTTTGGTATAGTAATCTGCCGCATGTGCCCTCACTATACTTCTGTACCCTTGTTTCCCCTCACTATACTTCCTAACCATACTTTTCCTCATTATACTTCGTTACCTTCCTCTCCCTCACTATTCTTCACTACACTTCCACTGTTCCTCTCACTCAGTACTTCCTTACCAGGGTGGATTAATGCACAGGCTACCCTAGGGGGGCCGTGTGATCAGGGCCCACCTAGCTTTTTTTCCAATTATTATTTTTCTTTCTTTCTTTTAATATTTATTTTTATTTGTGTTGCTGGGTTCGGTCTGGCACACATGCTAGTAGAAGAAAGCAGACAAGTAGCGTGCGGGCACTGTTCCTTACCCTCCTCTCCCTCACTATACTTCCTTACACTTCCCTTCCTCACTATACTTCCTTTACCTTCCCTTTCTCACTATACTTCCTTACACTTCCCTTCCTCACTATACTTCCTTTACCTTCCCTTCCTCACTATACTTCCTTACCCTTCCCTTCCTCACTATACTTCCTTACCCTTCCCTTCCTCACTATACTTCCTTTACCTTCCCTTCCTCACTATGCTTCCTTTACCTTTCCTTCCTCACTATACTTCCTTACCCTTCCCTTCCTCACTATACTTCCTTACCCTTCCCTTCCTCACTATACTTCCTTTACATTCCCTTCCTTGCTATACTTCCTTACCCTTCCCTTCTTCACTATACTTCCTTTACCTTCCCTTCCTCACTATACTTCCTTACCCTTCCCTTCCTCACTATACTTCCTTACCCTTCCCTTCCTCACTATACTTCCTTACCCTTCCCTTCCTCACTATACTTCCTTTACCTCCCCTTCCTCACTATACTTCCTTACCCTTCCCTTCCTCACTATACTTCCTTTACCTTCCCTTCCTCATTATACTTCCTTTACCTCCCCTTCCTCACTATATTTCCTTACCCTTCCTTCCTCACTATACTTCCTTTACCTCCCCTTCCTCACTATACTTCCTTTACCTCCCCTTCCTCACTATAGTTCCTTACCCTTCCCTTCCTCACTATACTTCCTTACCCTTCCCTTCCACACTATACTTCCTTACCATCCTCTCCCTCACTTTAATTCCTTACCGTTCTTCACTAGCTGTACTTTCTTACCCTTCCTCCCTCACTATACTTCTCTCTATCTCCCATGCTTAGTCTCTAAGTGCTTACCCTTCGGGACAATTTACTTTCATACACTACCCTTGAAGCTAATCTTTTTTGTTCATATACAATTTCTCCCCTTTAAACTCTTCTTCCCTCACTATACTTCCTTACCCTTCTTCCCTAGCTGTACTTTCTTACCCTCCTTTGCCCTATTCTTTAGTGTGTCTCTCTTTCTCTCTCTCTTTAATTCTCCCTCCCTCTCCCTCCATTCTCTCTGCCTCTCAGTAGATATATCTCACTGTCTATTCCCCCACTATCTCCCTTCCTCCTACTCGCTCCTCTGTCTTGAATAATCAGATAAATCTCTGTCATGATTTGTATTATTTTTGTTAGGTAACTAATTAACTCTTATCCTTGTTTGTAAAACAGCAATGAATATTGATAGCTGGAAAGAAAAATGTCCAGTAATGGAAACACGAATCAAGAGACTGGAAATTTTGTGTACTAACATATTATTATGGCCAGTGCCACACAGGGAATATTGCCACTGCCGCAATGTGGAACATTATATATATATATATATATATATATATATATATATATAAATGTAACTAAAAATCTCCATAGATGAGAACTGTGCTATTTTCCTATAATTAATCATCACAGCACAACATTTCCTACAGAAAACTATGTCTGCCCATGCGACCATGTGACCAAATTAGGACAATATGTACAAGGTACCAAAGTAATATAATTAACTGCAGTTTGTGGATATCATGGATTTATAAAATGCAATCCTCAACAGAAATGCTTTACTCTTTAATGCAAGTTAAATGGGTACATTTTTTTGCCAATTGAGAATTTATTTTGGAAAAAATGTCAAAACTAAGTCACCAATATTTTTATGGCAGTTATAATTCCAGCCTTCCCCAATATCAACAGGTGCACTTGAGTGCAATTCCTATTAGTGGAGGGATGAACCAAGTGGCAACAGTGAAAGTGTAGGGACAGTGGCGTAACTAGATGTTACTGGGCCCCACAGCAGATTAATTTTAGTGCCCCCAACATATCCAGATGTTGTCCTGCTTTATCAATATATATTGAAATTGCTCAATAATTAGGTTTTCATGAGGCCCCTATACTTCTTGACCCCCCAGCAGCCACAGGGTCTGCTTTCTCTGCAGTTAAGCCCCTGTGTAGGGAGTGTGTTTGTATTTTATTAAATAGTGTCAATATGTGCACCATTTGCATTTGTTTTAAATTAGTGTCATAAATGGCCCCTTAGGTCTTGTATGCAACAGCAGCCAGCAAGTAGCATTTACTGTTCACCTGTTTGAAAGAAAACATCTGATTGGTTGCTGTGTGTTACAAGATCTGCCAAACTCCATGAATTTCATTTCTTCACTGCCATATATATTTCCAGCCTCCACTAATCTATTTATAAATAGTTTACATTCACTTCACTTTGAATAATTAAAACAATAGGACGCAGGTAATTCTATTCAGGGAGAATAATTTATCTACATATCTGGTTTATTGTGACTGGGATATTTTCAGCACTCCTATATTAGAAAATAAGCCCCTGAAAGGGGAATACATGAAACGTAATATTGAGCCAAAAAAATTGCACTTTGAATAGGATAATTACGCAGATTGAAGTTTCCATGGCAAACATTTTACAACAATAACATTTATTATTATAATTAAGCAAGTGCTACATCATTACAAAAGAGAAACAAAATGATAAAGTAATGTAGATGATAAACATATGTAGTAGAGATGATATTAATGGTTAACAGGTAAAAGAAAGTCAAGATCATGACTTTTGTTCTGTGCGGTTCATGGCTGGAAGCCCTGTTTATGGTTACGTGATTGGACTGTAAGCTCTTTGGGTAAGTGCCTGCTCACAGACTGTGACACTAATCCCACTGTCAGTAGATGATAGATAGGTTCCATAATACAGTTCGTGTCTTCTGATTGAATGTTTGCTTCTGGCAGTTTGAAGCATAAAATAACAGCCAAGAGGAATGTAGCCTGGAAGAGAGAGGGGACGAGCAGAGGAGAAAGGCCAGAAAGCCTGGGGTGTGAAACATCAGGTGAAACCAACTGCTGCTCAAAGCACTTGTGATAAAGGACCTCTATTATCTCATTATTGGTACAAGAATTTGTTGTTGATACATAAAGCAATTTAAAATTCAAGCCAGAAAAGTGAAGTTTCTTCTGGCAACAAATGGACCAGTTCCCATGCAATGTGACCACAGAGTGGTGATCTTATGGATCCTATGCTGTATGCAGTATGAGTTTAGCTGCACTGTTCTCAATGGCCAACAACATGAGCAATTGTATCATACAGCAACAATAGGAAAAACCCCATACTTTGTCATAATGGACACTTCTCATGCACTGATGAAAGCAAAGCTCCCAACTGTTTCTCCTCAGACTGATGTCTAGATGTCAGTAGTTAAAAAAAGATGGTTTTAAGGAATGTGGGAGAGATTAAGGTGGAGTAAGATTGGATTATATTAGTCTGGAACGGGGTCCCCAACCTTTTTTACCCAAGTGTAAAATAAGGACAGTAAGGGCTATTCCACACGGGGAGATAGCGACGCGTTTGCGGTCGCGGCGACAAAGCGCCGCGACAGTCGCCGCGACCGGCGCAGGCGACAGTTTTGTATGGACGCCTATGTAAAAACGCCTGTGCTAACCACACGAGGCGATGCGCTTTTCAACAGTCGCCTGAAAAAGCCTGGCGAGGCATTTTCAGGCGACTGTTGAAAAGCGCATCGCCTCGTGTGGTTAGCACAGGCGTTTTTACATAGGCGCCCATACAAAACTGTCGCCTGCGCCGGTCGCGGCGACTGTCGCGGCGCTTTGTCGCCACGACCGCAAACGCGTCGCTATCTCCCCGTGTGGACTAGCCCTAAAAGGTTATTTGGTAGCACCTATGTGGACTGGCAGCCGACAAGAGGCAATATTTGGCAGTACGCCTGGTTTTTATGCAACCAAAACTTCCCTCCAAGACTAGAATTCATATATAAGTACCTGCTTTGAGGCCACTGGGAGTAACATGCGAGGGGTTGGTGAGCAACATGCTTCTCGCTAGTCACTCATTAGCAACCACTGGTCTGGAATATGTCTGGTATGTGTTTTGGTCATTGGGTAAGTGTCCAATATCAAGTATTCCAATATAAGACACAGCTCCAATCAGGATAATAATCTAAAAAGCCTTTATTTGCACATGGCTTAAAGATCTACAACAACAACTTAGTCAGTCTCCACAGTTCTCCTCATGTAAGACTGCATAATTTGTTAGTCTGTTACAGCCAAGAGCCATAGACATGCAGATCCTATCGTACGAATCGAGGATTCGTACGATTTTCAGATCGTGTGTGGCGTGTGCCGACATCTTTCGTCCGGCGGAGATCGGTTGTTTGGTCGATCGGTCATGTTTGATTTTGACCCAACCGATCCGCCGGAGCCCATGGCACATTGTTATCGTTCAGCCATACGGCCGAACAATCAGATTACCCCCGATATAGCCATGCTCGTTAATGGCATAACGGGGAAAGATCCCCGCGTCTATGGCCACCTTTACATCTGTATATGCTGAAAGATTAATGGCTGAAGTCTTCTAAAGGCTGATATATAAAAGGAGCAATGTCATTGTCAGTTTTAAGCATCAGTCTTGGATATAGTTTGCTTGTTCAGTGCATCATTTTCTGCTGATATGAAGCTTACATAGAGAGAGTGAGACTGTAGCAAACAGTACAAAAAAAGTAAAATTTAAAAATAAATAAATAAATAGAGAGCTTGGGTGGGGATTCATATTTTAAACCAGAAGAAAGTCAGGAGAAAACACAAGGCAGGAACTGTGAAGTGATTTGTGCAGCAGCACCTAGTAGTATGGATTGTACTATAGGAGAAAGATGTGATGTAGGGTGACTTGATTGAGAAATCTTGCAGTAATCAATTGTAATATGTGTTGACAGGGAATGGGAGGACACATTAGATAGCACCTAGGCTCTATGACAGAAGCACAGCAATAGATGGTACTTGTCAATTGTGATACAGAATGAAGGCAAAGAATAGAAAGTATTATGGAACATGGTGTCTAATCCATGTAGGATTGGGTTGATGTTGATCCATTCAAAGGTGGCCAACTGGCAGTTTAGATCATGTCACACAAGTTACAATACGGTGCTTGGCTTTTCTGTAAACAGCTCTGAAACAAAAAGACTATAGATTGCAAGGCCTTTTGGGTTAGGTCATATCTGAGTTCTGTGGGTCAATATTTCTGTAGATTGAAATCTGTCTGGATTGGATCTTCTATAGATTCCAATTTCTGTGTGACAGTTCCTTGATGCATTGCAATGCCTTTCACTCGCAACTGTTCTTCCCACGGTATGAATGATATTCCCTCTTATGTAGTAGATAGAAATGTATTCATTGGATGGCAGCCACTGGTCAACCTGGTTACCATGGGCCACTTACTTGTGCCTAGAGAAAGACTTAAATGTCCAACAGCTAACTTGGTTGCTAATCTTTACTCACTTCTATGATTATATTCTCTTCAATCTTCTTTTATTCTGTAAAAGGGGAAATAATTTTTGCCCCTATTAACATCCATTTTCTAAAATGAGTTTCTTCTTGGATCTGTACAAAGCAATCCCGGGCAAATCTTCTTCTCTCCTTATTTCCCAGTTATATACAGTAATACTTCTTATTGGCTAACATAATGACACATCCCTAAACCTTGACTTTGATTCCTGTTCCTGTAATTTTTTTTGCCTAATACAAGAAAACATAATTCTAAGCAACTTTGCAATATTCATACACTTTTTCAATGTTTTTTAAGTTATTTGTGTATGTATTTCTATTGAAAGCAGTGTTTTTTTCCATTCTATTCTCTGCTCTGGTGGCTCAGACTGTTGATACAATGTAAGACAAGGCAGCTGATTAAGGGGCCGATTCACTAACTTCGAGTGAAGGATTCGAAGTAAAAAAACTTCGAATTTCTAAGTGTTTTTTGGGCTACTTCGACCATCGAATGGGCTACTACGACCTTCGACTACGACTTCGAATCGAACTATTCGAACTAAAAATCGTTCGACCATTCGATAGTCAAAGTACTGTCTCTTTAAAAAAAAACTTCGACCCCTTGTTCGCCATCTAAAAGCTACCGAACTCAATGTTAGCCTATGGGGAAGGTCCCCATAGGCTTGGCTAACTTTTTTTGATCGAAGGATATTCCTTCGACCGTTGATTAAATTCCTTCGAATCGTTCGATTCGAAGGATTTTATCGTTCGATCGAAGGAATAATCCTTCGATCATTCGATCATATTATTTGTGCTAAATTCTTCAACATCGATATTCGAAGGATTTTAATTCCCAGTGGAATACCGAGGGTTAATTAACCTTCGATATTCGACCCTTTGTGAATCGGGCCCTTTAAGTCTTTGCTGGGGAACTAGGGGGTACATTTATCAAAGAGTGAAGTTCCACCACTAGAGTGAGATTCCACAACTCTCAATTCATTTCTATGGGATTTTGAAAGGCCTATTTATCAATGGGTGAAAGTGAAAGTTCACTTTCCCATAGAAATGAATGGGGAGTGCCGGAATTTCACTCTAGTGGCGCAACTTCACTATCAACTTCTAAGACTTTTGCAATAATGTTTAAAAAGTAACAACCAGAGTTAAGCAAATGCTTTCATTGACAATTTTTTTTCCAAATAACTGTAAAAGCACTGAAATTTTACTAAATGTATATTGGAACGCTGCTTAGAATTATGTTTTCTTTTATCAGAAACATTTTTATTTTGGGGTTAACTTGCTCTTTAGGCCATTAATAGCCATGTTTACCTTATCTTGGTGGTGTATCCATGGCAATAATGTCATTTATAATTAACACAAATAAACAGTCCTATGTAAATACTACAGCGACAAACTAGGGTGTTAATAAACCCTGTCAATATTCTCCCCTTGGCTATTCATAAAAGGAAACTGTTTTTGCTACATGTAATGCTATAATTTACATTGTTACTCAGTGAAACTATCCCTTGGAGCCCATAAAATACATCTGATAATGACTTGCCTATCTTTTAGCCCTGTTATCCTCAGTATAGTTATACCACATCTTCTGCTAAGTGCTCGTTTGGTTCCATTCTATTGCTCAATGTAATCATGACCATAAAACAAATTTGTAACGCTTTCTATTAATTCATATAACCCATCCCCATGATTCTTATACTGTTCCCTTCTCTGTTATTCCTCTTTTTAAATATAACCTCTCGTTTTATTGTGTCCCTAAGATATTTTTGCACACCTGAGAAGAGTTTATTGGTCATATATCTTAATGTAACGTTAAGATCTTGAAGTTTTTAGAAAAGATCAGCCATCAGCAGTTGGAATTCAGGTTATGGCAATATGGGCCGTACATGTACAGAAAAACAAGCACATTATTGTAGCCAGATCACAGATTCATGCAAAGATAATATCTGTTCAGACCATTTCCGCATCATACATGGACAGATCAGATTATCACAGAAAACCTTGACAGTTGCCTGTTAACCACTGCATAGAAATCATTCCAACATTCCTTATTATGCTCCTTCACTCTCCATGCTGCTTATCTATAACTACAACAATCTACAGAGGTCCCTGTTGACTGGCAGTCACAGTCCTTTAGGCGACTCTTGAGCCAAATCCATTTTGCTCTTTAGGGTCCAAGACAGCAATTAGCAGGATACTAAATGGGTAACATAACGAATGGTCTAAAGCTTGCCGCCGACATGTCTTCCTTGACATTGTAAATATATTTTGTATTTTGCAGATCACGAAAGCACTCTCACTTTTTTGTTTTGCATTTTATTTTATTATTGTTGTGTTATTTTGTCCATCTGTTCTGACTGTTAACAATCTGGTCAGTAGAGGCAGTGCTCCTGGCAACCAAAAAACAGGACATACAATACATTTACTAATGGGACACAATGCCAGTCTCAAAAAAAGTACCTCAGTTGAAAACCATAGGGCAAAGAAGGTGAAATTTGGAGTAAGTGCTTATTGCTTAAAGGGGTGGATCACCTTTAAGTCACTTTCAGTATGTTATAGAATGGCTAATTCTAAGCGACTTTTCCATTGGGTCTTCATTCTTTCTTTTTTATAGTTTTTTAATTATTTGCCTTCTACGGCTGACTGCTTCCATCTTTCAAATGAGGGCGTATTCAGGGCCTCCCTATTCATATTCCACTCACTTATGCATATCAGTGCATGGTTGCTAGGGTAATTTGGAACCTATCAACCAGATTGGTGACACTGCAAACTGAAGAACTGCTGAATAAAAAACGAAATAATTCAAAACCCAAAATAATAAAACATATCAGAATAATACTCTCTACATCACACAAAGGGGCAAATTCACTAAGATTCGTAGTTGCGCCAGCATTCGCTTCGCCGCACTTCGCCAGACGATTTTCACCAGCGCTACGCAAATTCACTAAAATCCGAAGTTGCGCTCAGGGGAAGCGTAAGGTTGCGAAGTTGCGCTGGTGTTAATTCGCCAAGCAAAGCGAAGTTACGCTAGCGATACTTAATTTGCATATGGCACCAAATTGAACTTACAATGGAGGTATATGTAGCATCACTACACAAGCCTGGGAAACCTTCAAAACAGCAAATAAAATTTTTATTTTGCCCTACACATGTGCCCACTGTATAGCTAAGGTGCCATGAGTTAGGAAATGTAGGGGGGAAGGAGGGGAGCCCCAAAAATTCTTTCGATCTTTTTAAGCCTATCACCCATAAAAAAGAAAAAACGCCAGAATTTTTTAACTTTTTTGGAAGCAATCCCTATCTACTCTATTGCACTTCGTCTGGTCTGAGATGGTGAAGGAAGTCTGGCATAAAAGGTAGTGTTCAGAAAAATGTGCACGCCAGTGAATTTGCGTAGTTACGTCCGTTGCGCAAATTTGCCAGGCGTAAGGGTGCGAAGTAACACTAGCGAATTTACGCCATCGTCCGTTAGTAAATCAGCAAATTAATGAAATACGCCACTGATGAAAATGCTCTACGCTAGCCAATTAACGCTAGCATTAGGCACTTCGTCCTTTAGTGAATTTGCCCCTAAAAGTTCATTTAAAGGTGAACAACCCCTTTAACTGGAATATTTATTTATAACCCTGTTACAAGTAACG
The DNA here is from genome assembly GCA_038501925.1 of Xenopus petersii. Taxonomy (NCBI): domain Eukaryota; kingdom Metazoa; phylum Chordata; class Amphibia; order Anura; family Pipidae; genus Xenopus; species Xenopus petersii. The sequence continues at coordinate 27,360,393 of CM076684.1, read as the reverse complement.
GGATGGACTTGACTAAACGTTGAACCAAAGAGAAGGCTTGAACCCAAATATATAACAACCACAACATTATGATTTTCATATGAATATAAGCATGACTAGCAGGTCCTTTGTTAGTGGCCATGGGACTTGACCCATCCAGGTCAGTAAAATTTGGGTGGTGCTCCATTATACCGTATTAATAAAGTTGGGCTGAATTACCTGCATTCCCTTGTCTGTACCCAAAGAAGACAACGCTGAAGGCTGTATGTTTGCAAGGGTACAAAAAATTTAGAATTTACCTACTGTGAGTCAGAAATGCTGGGTGACACATGGAAGGGTGGAACTTTTCAGCTCATTGGATTCAAGTATTAATCATGTATCTATGTAATTTGCCACTTCCTAATAATTTATTATACATCAGTCATGTCTCATCTCAGGTGGCACCACTCTGAGGGCAGCAGCAGGATGCCTTTGATTTGCCTACATGGGTAACTATAGGAGTTGAATTTCTGGTCTTAAATTAGAAATTTTGGGGCGCTTGAAGCTGCATTCCAACACAGGGCCCAGACACAATCTGCAGGAGACTCTGATCCCATTGTGTTCCTTAAACTGGCCATACATAGGGAAATCCACTTATTTGGCCATGAAACAATCAGATATCTCCCCGATATGTCCACCTTGAGGTGGGCGATATTGGGGTGATCTGATCACGGGCCCCGATCAGATCACAACAAGAAAGATAATGGCGGTCAAATCAAGGGCCGCATCAAAGAACCGATGCGGTCCTTGATTCCACAGGATTTTTAAACCCACCCGATCGACATCTGCCCGATTTTCGGCCAGATATTGATATTGAAAGCCCGTTGGAGCCCAATAAACTGCAGACTTAGCTGGCCATAGACACAAAGATTTGATAGTATGAATCTCCATTTCAAATGATTTTCGGTCCGTGTGTGGAGTGTCCAGACATTTTTCGTGAGATGGCGAAAGGTCGTTCAGTTGATCGGACGGGTTAGAAAATTTCTGTCGGCTACTGATAATATCTCTGCATCAGGCGCACTAGGCAGGCCGGCCAGTCGCGGCGCCGGCTTAGCGATAAAAAAGCTATAAAAAGTACATAAAGTCGGGCAGAGAAGGGAACCAGACTTGGGGTAGGCGACAGAGGAGGTAACCTATGTATGATTGTTGTCAGGGGCAGAACATCGTTCGTAAATCTGCACGTCTATGGCCAGCTTTAATCTGTCAGCATCTTATTTCTGCTCCTGTATGGGGAGCTTAACATACACAGATTTGAAATCTCTCCTCTTCTAATCATGGTCATGGGACAGTTTTGGTAACATGGTTAAAAATTCCTATCTTATACCATATTTTCTGTGGCTCCAGGCTCTGCAAAGGTTAATGCTCCATTCTCTATAAATGCTCCAGTACTCCTCCCTGGCACTGCATTATACACAAACAAGTGCATCTTGTAGCTGAAGATTAATAGGAGAAAGGGAAAGGGTTACAGTCTGCATCCGCAAAGCTATTTGGCTCAAATTTCTGTAAAATGTTTAACCACTTTGTTGCCAGGCAGTTTATAGCAAAAAGCATTGCAATCTGCTTTTGGGCAATTGAAGGGTTAAAGGTCCCCTAAGACAGTCCAGCCCCCCCCTTCCATGCTCACTGGGATCGGCTGACGCGTCCCTAACGCATCCCGTCCAGCCAAGCGCTTGACTGATCAATAACCGATTTAGTTGCTAATCTGCGGCTTTTCTGTAGCTGTCAGTGGGTGATATATGGGCTCTCACCCCACGGGTCATACAGAATACGGCTCTGAGACACCCAATCAGCAGCCCCCCTGCACCTCAGTCTATTTATGGCACCCAATTTGATGTGGATAAAGGGGAAGGGGGTTAACCCTTGGTAGATTGGGTTTTATATATGTGACAGAAACCTTACCTTTTGTCAGTAGTGTATTAAAAGGGTACAGAAATACAAGTCTTCCCTGCAATAGAGGGGTTAATAGCTTTGGGGTACCTACTATTAGATGTTTAGCTTTCTTGTATTTGGATGGCCTTGATTGTCAGCTCTTATAGCTGGCCAAAAAATGTTTAAGATTAGAGCAGTGTCTGTAAAAACATGATCAACAGTACAATGTAAGGGAGATTTTTAGGCAACACTGAATAAACAGTATTAATATTACCGTAATAAAATGGAGTCTATGGGTAGAACTCCACGGGCGATTTTGGAGCGATCCGACGCGCTGTGCAAAAACGCAGGCGTCAAGACGGATGCGATGGAAATAAGGTAAGATATCGAAATGATGGATGAAGTCCCAGCAATTATCCGACGCAACACAACTGTCGTATTCAGACACAGCGTGCAGCGTCTGCATCTGACAGTCGTGTCACGCTGGACGAACGCTGCAGCACCAGCCGACGTTCCTGTTGCTTACCTTATTTCCGTTGCATCCGACTTGACGCAGCGCGTCGGATCACGCCGAAATCGCCCGTGGAGTTCTCCGCTATGGGAGATGGCTTTCCCGTAATTTGGAGCTTTCTGGATAATAGGTTTCTGGATAATGGATCCACACCTGTGTTTGGGCAATGATAGATTAGGGCATTAGCCACCCCACGATTAATCTCTTTAGCGCGGGTGACTAATCTACTCCACATGCTTTCCCAGGCGCTGGAAACATAAACAGGAAAAATCCCTGTGAGGAAACTTTGGGCTACTTCAGAAAGTAGCCACACCACTTATGTTTCCACTGCAGCGAGTCGCATGTAGAGAGTGATATTCTGAGACAAATTGGTTTCCATTTTTTATTATTTGTTGTTTTTGAGTTATTTATCTTTTTATTCACCAGTTTGCAATTTTAGCAATCTGGTTGCTAGGGTCCAAATGAACCTAGCAACCTTGCATTGATTTGAATAAGAGACTGGATTATGAATAGGAAAGGGCCTGAATAGAAAGATGAGTAATAAAAAGGAGCAATAACAATACATTTGTAGCCTTACAGAGCATTTGTTTTAAGATGGGGTCAGTGACCTCCATTTGAAAGCTGAAAAGAGTCAGAAGAAACAGGCAAATAATTTTAAAAAACTATAAAAAAATAACTAATGAAGAACAACTGAAAAGTTGCTTAAAATTGGCTATTCTAGAATATACTAATAGTTTACTTAAAGGTAAACCACCTCTTTAAGGTAAGTACCACCTCCCCACTGTAGTGTATACCTTTAAGGTAAGCAGAACCTTGCTACAGTAGTATATATTGTATTGTATATCGTACAATGGATTTTTCTAGCCCAGCATTATGTTCTTATATGTTTTCATAAACACCAACTCTCTGGGGCAGAATCTCAACAGGTTTCTCACATTTTTCAATCCGCTGCTCTGTAGTAGGGATTTTGGACCCGTGAAGCTGGGAATCAATGAAATTGCAATTGTATTTTAGCTCCCAACAAGACACCGAGAAATATGAGATAGAGGAATTAGAGCGGCCCACATGGTTTCTTCCCCATAAATATAGCAAGATGGCAGGAATGCGTTCTACACAAAAAGACATGCTGGTAACGCCATTGACTGTTCTATATTTGTTCTGAGCCTGGGCTGGTGCCCAAGAAGACAGGAGACAGCACTATGAAGTAATAAGAACAGAGTTAAATTACTGTGGCAGAGTCAACAGCACAACATCAAAATATGAAGTGCGCCAAGCATTTGCAGTCTATCAAGGAGGGATATCAGGGCCATGATGGGTAGCGCAGGTTTGACGTATTACAGACTTTAAATCTAAGCTGATCCTGCTGAAGGCAAATGTTTGCACCTTGCCCATGACACAAATCATACAAAACTATTTTTCGTATGATATTCGGTGCATGTATGGTGGGAGACAAGCTGACCAATATTGGCAGAAGACTTGGATATTGGTTGGCTCGTCATCGGGCACCTTTGAAGGCACCTGAGCATTGCCCATTGTTAGAGCTGAATCATCAGATACAGGTAGAATTCTATTGTTTCTACCTGTATATCTGACGGTTCAGCTCTACACGTGTGTATTGAAATGAAAGATCTTTCATGGAAAGATTGTAATTGTTATGTCTATGGCCACCGTTAGAAAGCCTACAGCTGCCCATTGCTTGTTTGATTCCTTGTTCACCATATACCTTGCCATCAAGGCATTTTAGTCTGCCCTCTACTAGAGTTAGAGGACCTACTAACGGCTCATATGCGTTACAGTTATAGTCTAACACAGGGGTCCCCATCTTTTCCAGGAAAGATTGTAAATGTTATGTCTATGGCCACCGTTAGAGTGCCTACAGCTGCCCATTGCTTGTTTGATTCCTTGTTCACTATATACCCTGCCATCAAGGCATTTTAGTCTGCCCTCTACTAGAGTTAGAGGACCTACTAACGGCTCATATGCGTTACAGTTATAGTCTAACACAGGGGTCCCCAACCTTTTTTAATTGTGAGTCACACTTAAATGTAAAAAAGAGTTGGAGAGCAACACAAGCATGACAATGTCCATGGGGATGTCAAATAAGGGCTGTGATTAGTCTGTTATAGTCTAACACAGGGGAACCCGACCTTTTTTAATTGTGAGTCACATTTAAATGTAAAAAAGAGTTGGAGAGCAACACATGCATGAAAAAGTCCATGGGGATGTCAAATAAGGACTGTGATTGGCTATTTGGTAGCTCCTACATGGACTGGTAGCCTATAGGAGGCTCTGTTTGGCATTACACCTGTTTTTTATGCAACCAAAACTTGTCTCCAAGCCAGGAATTAAAAAATATGTACCTGCTTTGATGCCACCGGGAGCAACATCCAATGGGTTGGTGAGCGACATGTTGTCTGTGAGCTACTAGTTGGGAAAACTGGTATAACACATTGTTTTGGTGCCCTGACAATCTTGTGACATCATCAGGGACAAACATAAGATTACACACACATTAGAGCCCCTATACATAAAGTAATTGCACTTTAGAATTAGTCACAGCAGAATGCAGTGAATAGAGATTCCAGTGGTGGGTGCAAATGGCAGGGCTTCAAGGTGCAAGCCAGGGTTGCTCTGGTGCCTCTTCCTTGCATTTCCTTAAAAGGGTAGTTCACCTTTAAAGAGATACTGACACCAGAAATAATCGTTTTTTTTTATATCTACAATGACATTGCCTTTGAATGCTATTTATAATTTTGCCTGGTGCTTTTACATTATCTATTTGATCCCCGTTGTTCCTCTATGTGAGGGCTGCCATATTTGTGCAGCAGGAGTCCGTTAGCAATAGAAACTCTAACCGACAGGTTAAGAAGGGGCAGTCAGGTTGGCAAAACAGGTTTATCAACTTCAAGTAACAATTACTTACAAAAGGAGAACTATCAGTGAAAAATTATCAGCATGACCCAAAGGTAACTTTTAATGTAGATTAATATTTTGAAAATATTTTTTTTAGTGTTAGTATCACTTTAAGTTAACTTTTAGTGTGTTCTAGAATGACCAATTCTGAGCAACTTTTCAGTCATTTTTTGTACTGTCGTTTTTTATTTATTTGCCTTCCTCTTCTGATTTTTCCCAGCTTTCAGATAGGGTACACTGACCCCAGCAGCAACACATTGCTATTTTAAGCAGCAGCTATTGCTATTTTAAGGCTATAATTGCATTGTTACTGTTATTTTTTATTACTTATCTTTCTCCTATTCACATTACAGCCTCTCATTCAAACCACTGCCTGGTTGTTAGAGTAATTTGTACCTTAGCAACTGGCTGCGAAAATTCCAAATAGGAGAACTGCTGAACAAAATGTAATAATTAAAAAACTGCTTTCTGGCAGGCTGTTGTTTCTCCTACTCAATGTAACTGAATGTGTCTCAATGGGACCTGAATTTTACTATTGAGTGCTGTTCAGGCAGCTGTTATCTTGTGTTAGAGAGTGGTATCTGGTTACCTTCCCATTGTTCTGTTGTTAGGCTGTTGGGGGGAGGTGTGATATCACTCCAAGTTGCAGTACAGCAGTAAAGAGTGACTGAAGTTTATCAGAGCACAAGTCACTGACTGGGGGCAGCTGGGAAACTGACAATATGTCTAGCCAGGTCATATTTCAAAATTAAATGTAAAAAAATCTGTTTGCTCTTATAGATTTCAATTCAGAATTCTGCTGGAGCAGCACAATGATGTGTTTTGAAAAAAACATGTTTTCCCATGACTGTATCCTTTTAATAATGGACAAGGAAGGGATATATGAGTGTATGCCCATATCCCAACCATGTACTACCCCTTATGTATGCAGCACTGGCAGGTGCAGAGACAGGATCTATTTGCATAAGGGTGAAGAGTTGCACTTGCATTTGACCCCTCAATAAATGACCCCACCCTAAAATAAATAAAGAGCAAAATGTACTGCCAGATTGGGGGTGCCAGGAATTAGGCAGGCCTTAGCTCTGCATTGATTGATATTTGCATTTGTGTAATTGTACTTGGGTAGATCCATGGGGCAGTGGACAAAAAGGTTATTTATTTAGCAGTGCTATTTCAAGGCAGGGTAATAAGCATTTTGCTTAAGGGTGGTTAAGGTTGCCACTGCATTTTGCTTGTGGTGTATACCAGTCCTGTTGAGCAGGTTAGATTACCAGTGGGAGGCTGGCACTGGCACTTTTGTTGTATGAGCCTCAGGCAGTTTGAGTGTGGGAAGCTGCCGCTGGCTGCACCGTATCATCCTACCCCCCTCCTCCTCCTCATCTTTATAATGATAATTTGACTTCAATCAGGAAAGTGTCTAACCAGAACAAGAGATTTTTGCTTATCAACAGCCAGTCTCTGCGGTAATTTGTTTTAATTAGTTTAAAGCCTGCTGTAATAATCCTGTACAGTTATATATCTATTCACTTAACTCCCGACGCCTTCCAGAAACAGCTCCCATCAATCGCAAGCAAGTGCTTAACCCTTCTGTAGCTGGTTGAAGAGCCTTTTTTTCTGCTTGTGAAGGATTAATTGGATAATTTATTGATACAAACAGTGTGCCTTTATCTTCAGACATGCAGATAACTTTCAAGACCCTGTATTGGTTGTAGATGTAAAGAGCTGAATCAGCTGAGCAGATTTCCTAGCCCTTTGCATTAGGATTTCCCAACTTGCAGAACACTATCGGCAAAGCAGTCTTTTGGGGCCCACATAGGGGTGACACACCAGGGCAACAGAGTGGGGCCCAACAGAGTAACTGTAAGTAGAAAAGTGTAGAAAGGCTCAACAGTGGACCATAAATTTCCCTCTTATGCAGCCAATAAAATAATGCCTATAATAGCAGTGGGGATAAGGGCCAGTGGCTGTGGAATAGCAGGTATAGTAGGGAGAGATGGTGCCTATAGTAGCAGTGGGATATTAGTCTCTGGGAAGGTAATGTGGGATAGCAGCTATAGTAGGAAGAGATGGTGCCTATAGTAGCAGTTTGATAACAGTTTCTGGAAAGGGAGTGTGACTGTGGGATAGCAGGTATAGTAGGGAGAAATGGTGCCCATAGTAGCAGTGGGATAATAGTCTTTGGGATGGGACTGTGGCTGTGGGATAGCAGGTATAGTAGGGAGATATGGTGCCTATAGTAACAGTGGTATAATAGTCTCTGGGAAGGGAATGTGACTGTGGGATAGCAGGTATAGTAGGGAGAGATGGTGCCTATAGTAACAGTGTGGATAATAGTCTCTGGGAAGGGAGTGTGACTGTGGGATAGCAGGTATAGTAGGGAGAGATGATGCCTATAGTAACAGTGGGATAATAGTCTCTGGGAAGAGACTGTGACTGTGGGATAGTAGGTATAGTAGGGAGAGATGGTGCCTATAGTAGCAGTTTGATAACAGTTTCTGGAAAGGGAGTGTGACTGTGGGATAGCAGGTATAGTAGGGAGAAATGGTGCCCATAGTAGCAGTGGGATAATAGTCTTTGGGATGGGACTGTGGCTGTGTGGTAGCAGGTGTAGTAGGGACTGTGGAATAATACCCTATGTGACAGCGAGAGATCTATATGGAGGTGCATATATGAGCAAATGTATGTTTGGAGCACCGCAGAGCAGCAGTTGTAGATAGGGTTGCCACCTGGCTGGTATTTTAGCGGCCTGGCCTGTAAAAATGATGGTTGATCCCAAGGTAACAACGCAACTCATCATTGCTATTTTATTGATATATATGCACTGTATGTATATGTTTATATAGATTTTTTCCTCTATTGTTGATTGACTCCCTTAATCCCCTTTATGATTGCTCTCATTCTCCCATATCACAATCTGCCCATTCCTCTGCTTACCCTACATACTCCCTACCATCCTCTCTCCCTCCCACCCACAGTTTAAGCGGATGTTATCAATAACTGGTAGATGGATAAGGCGTGACGAGGCTCAGAACAATCCCCTGTCTGCTGAACTTTAATTAACAGTTACTTAATTAGTTCGAGACCATTTAGAGTAAAATGTTTTGATTAGGAATCTGCATGTGTCCCCCTCCCCCTTTGATGAATGGGTGCGGGTGGCCGTCTCTCTCACTGTTCCTAATAGATAATAAACCCAAATCCATCAGACGCTCACAGAGACGCGTCGGGGGACAAATTCTCAGCGATACCCCATCAATCCCAATTGACGAGCCTAAACAAACAGCCCCCTTCAATGAGCATCAAAGAAACACAGTTTATTGTTGATAGGTATATTGTCTAAAACAAAAAAGAATTAGAGGGTCTCAGTCACCCCGAATATCGCACATGGATTGCAAATAGTAATATTTTATTTCTGTAGGGTGATTTTCTGACTGCAGATAAGAATCTATGTCAAGTCAGGATCAATGATACTGGTGAATGTATTCTGGGGGAAGAGCCTATGGCCCTCAAGTTGTTGAACTCCTGAAGTGTGAAGTTTTGGGGGTTTTACAGACTGCAGGAATGTTGGCCAGCCTTCGATGACCTTTACCAATGTGGTTGTGGGATAGGTTCATATAGGCTAAAGCTACTACTCAGCAGTGATTAATAATCCCTTACATATACCATAATCAAAAAATTAAAACGTGCACACATGAAGCTAAAAAGCATACAGGGTTGGACAAAGGGCCCAAACCTGATGGAAATCTTCTTTGGGGTCAGAAGTTTTTTTTATATAGGTTCATATAACGATTAAGAATTAAATATATGGTCATCTGACCACTTTGATGACCCTTGTTGCTAAGAGTAGGGTAGTGGTTCCAGACCTTTGGTTGTGACTCAAAGTGATGTACTGTATATGGTGGCCAAGTCTGAAGGCCTATAAAAAACATAGGAAAGCTGGTATTTTTTTTACAGAAAAGCTTGAAACTCTACTGTGGTGTAATGGGTATGGGCCAGCCAAGCTTCACCTCTACATTTTGGTCTGCTGCCAGTTGTGCAATCTGATTGGTGCTATTTTGCCATTCATGTGTGGCCATATCATCCATGATCAGGAAGAGCAATGTTGGCACCTGTGTATCCATCTTCAGATATTAAGTGAATTTGCTGCCAAGTGCTGGTTATAAGCATAGGTTCATACATAGTTGGGCAACTGAGAGATAACAAGAATGTTATGAGGAATGGTTTAAGCTTGGTCTAGGCTTCTGACTAGTACAGAGTAACTCTGCATGGTCAGTGCTGGTTATCCAGTATATGCCCAGGGTTATCAGGAAAGACTTATCTGTGCAGTATGATATAAATTATATAAGTTGTTCTGCATTTTCCCAGCTACGAAGGTAAATGTAGTTAGAGTCTGCCGGAGATGCAAATGAAAGTGGCCTGACACATAATAAATAACTGGTATTGGAACATAGAGATCTACATTGGTAATTAATATGAAGTATTAATCGCTCAAGACAAGCTTTATGCAGCCATTGTTATTGCATGCTGCAAAAAGATGGATCAGCAGCCTGGGCGTCTATTTCTTATGGAGTGTCAATGTCAATATATTTCCTGTTGGTCGGTTATAGGTTCAGCGGATGGGGTTGGTGGAAAAAAGGGGCTCCAGGAAAAGTATTAGGGCCAAGACAACCAATCTGATAAGGCATATGTATATAATTCAGAGATATCTCACCTGTGAAGCGCTTTACCTAAAACCAGCCCTGCAGGTTAGTTGTAATGTACAGTTCAACAGACTTGTCAGCTATTCTTTATGAAGATCACTCAAGTGTGCTCATTGCAATCATGATAGCTACAGTGTAGAAGATGATCTTAATCACGGCCATACCCCTTCACTGCTCAGTTCCCCATGGGTGATCCCCCATTTGAAGAACACATTGCATAATAATGATTGGGGTGTCTTTACAAATTCTCTCTACGGCATCTCAGGTCCTGGCATTGTCACACAGAAAAAAAATGGCACAAAATTAGGGGTAAGCAATTCTTTTGGCTGCTATGGGTTAAACACCTATCTGTTTTTGGACCTACCTCCAACTTGGCCTGCAAGCATAGCATATTGAAGAGAAAACTGCTATAATGATTGTAATATTGGGAACATCCTTGCGGACATCAATGGAATGGTGCAATTTAGTTATGACCCCAAGGAGTGTTGTTTTTGTGGACTTTGGAGAAAATCTTTGCATATGTAGTCAATAGAGCTCAATAGGGCCCTTATACATACAATGATTGTAAGCTCTTTTGGCCAGAGCTTTCTTTACTTCTTCAGTTATTGGTTGTTTTCATGTAATCTCTTATGTTCGATATATACACCAATTTATTGCAAAGCACTGAGGAATATATTGGCACTTTATATGCATGTTAATATTAATAATAATAATGACTTTCTCATTGCACATTTTGGAAGCAAGTACCAATGCACCCCATTAAGTGTGTTCAAATGAATTACATGCAAGTGTGACCATTGCTGCTGGGAACCCTGGAGTTTCCTAAAGAATTGTACTCAGATGTCATTTTGACACAAGGCACCAGAAATAATGACTTCCCGACTAAGCTAATTGTCAGGGCAATTGCAGCAGATTCACATTAAAGCGCAAGTGCAATTACAAATGCATTATCTTTTCTCCATTAAAGAAGCTGCAATGCTCTCCTTCAAAAACACAGTGGAGCAAATGCTTTACATTTCATGGCCAATGAATACTGCCCCCTAGTGGATGAGTGCCTGTGGTTCAGCCTAGGAGCAGCAGGAAGATACCTAGATAACTGTAGTCACATATTTATTTAATCATCTTTTTTCCTTTTCATTTTCATACCAGTTCTTCAGATTCACAGCCGGACAGTTGCCAAACAGATTCCAGATTATATTGGACCTATTTATTAATATGAATAAGAGATGCCATGTTGCTTGCCTCTGTTGAGGTATTCTCCTTAAACAATAATACCGTTTTCTGTGGTGAATGCCTTGAATCAACTGTTTGGCACCACTCACTCACACATACATTTAAGGGTAAAAGAAAGAATGGGTTGCGCACTGTAAATTATATAGGGAATAAGGAATCCACTGTTGCAAAATATAAGGATATTTAAAGTCACTTCCAAGTTTCATGGCTATATAAAGGCACAAGGCTGCAGGAGTTATACAGGGAACACTGAGTATCACTTATATATTATAATGGATAATGTACCCCCCTACTGTAAATTATAAGGCTTTTATAAGTCACAGAGGAGCTATGTGACTACTTAAAGGCAAAAGGCTCCAGGCTGAATTATACAGAGAAATCTGAGTACCGTATATACTCGTGTATAAGCCGACCCGTGTATAAGCCGAGGTACCTAATTTTACCTACAAAAACTGGGAAAACTTATTGACTCGCGTATAAGCCTAGGGTGAGAAATGCAGCAGCCACTGGGACAGAATGTTCTGTTATACAGATAGCTAAGGGGGGGGCAGCCAATTATTTCAGTAATGTTATGATGTTAACCCAGGTAAATGAATGTATGGTGCTATGTTCATAGTATTTTCCTTTAAAAGGGGTGTCTGCAATTGTAATAATTAATGTGACATTTTTTTAAAAGTATTTATATGAATATGTTTTGTAGGAATTTTGAATACATAAAACTCAGTAGGCTCATTTACTAAGCATGGTTTGCAAAGTGCTCTGGCCGTTTTTTTTTTTTGCACTTTGCACCCTTTTCCCAACTTTATTTGCAGGCTTCCTCACTAGGATCACAAAGATTTCCGACTGTGTCTGTTTGAAATGGTGCCTGCTTTCCACAGCACTACATGCAGGAGGGATGGTAGGAGGGCGGCCATCTTCTGGCACGCACTCAGCTAAATGTGCAAACTAGGCAACGCCTTGGGACAGTAGTAGGCTTTCTAGCATCCTAATAGCTGGAAGAGTCACGCGCATTGCGCATCAGTCAAATGCTCACAGCTCACAGAGAGACGCGCCAAAGATTTTACCGGTAAGCAGGTCAGAGCTCGGCTGCAGGTCAGGTCCAGGACAGCTGCAGGTCGGAAGCGCAGCGATCAGCAGGGAAGAGTCACGCGCATCGCGCATCAGTCAAATAGGTAATTTTTTTTTAACTGACCCGCGTATAAGCCGAGGCAGCGTTTTTCAGCTTATTTTGGGTGCTGAAAAACTCGGCTTATACGCGGGTATATACGGTATCACTTCTAAGATATAATGTACCACCTAATGCAAATTAAAGGATATTAGAAGTCACTGAGGGGTTCTGTGACCATATAAAGGTCCCAGGCTGCAGGCTGAGTTATACAGGGAATTTTGAGTATTACAGGAGATAATCTAACACATACTGTAAAAAATAAGGATATTAAAAATCACTGAAGAGTTCTATGATCATATAAAGGACCATGGCTGCAGGCTGTCTTATAGAGAGAAATCTGAGTATCAAGTATTATAAGTATATGATAATGTACCCCCTAATACGCATATTTGAAGTCATCGCGGATTTCTGTAACCATATGAAGGCCCAAGGCTGCAGGCTGAATTACTTAGGTATTCTAAGAGATAATATACCCCCTAATGCAAATTATAAAGATATTTGAAGTCACTAAAGGACTTTTGTGACTATATGTGCAGGCTGAGTTATACAGGTAACTTTGAGTATCACTTACGTATTACAGGGGACAATGTAATGCATACTGTAAATTATAAGGAACATAGAAGTCACAGAGGAATTCTATGACAGTATAAAGAACCATGGCGAAAAGCAGACAGCACCACACTTGAAGTAAATTCTTAAAATGCCTTTATTCCAAAAGGGCTTATTTCAGCATGGACAAAATAGCAGCGACGTTTCAGGCGTACAATCGCCTTTTATTTGGAATAAAGGCATTTTAAGAATTTACTTCAAGTGTGGTGCTGTCTGCTTTTCGCCATGGTGCTTTTCGACATTGTGTTTACAGAACCGGTGGAAGTGGCCACCTTAGACCTGCACCTGCGTCCAATATACCCTATGGGTGAGTGCGGACTTCTAATCTTCAAGTAAAGAACCATGGCTGCAGGGTGTATTTTTACTACACATTTATTAAATGCATCTAGTACCGGTCCTTGTGCTGCTCGCCATATTACAACAAAATATTAGAGATTGGCAGACTTGCTGGCCCTAGGTTTGCCACCTTTTCTGGAAAAAAATACTGGCCTTCCTATATATTTAACTCTTTTCCCTATTAATAACATTGGGATCGACCATCATTTTTACTGGCCAGGCTGGTAAAATACCGGCCAGGTGGCAACCCTAGCTGGCCCCCAGCATCAGAGTGGTCTTACTATACAATTGTCTTACTACACAAAAGTAGCCTACTATTAAAGACCTTTGTCCTGACATTTTGCCTTACTGTACACACTATACCACAGTTATACTTCTTCCATTTACACCATCTTGCATTTCTGGGCACACTAATCCTTTCACAGCCCCTTCCCCTGGCTCCTATTTGCCTTACATTACACTCTGTCCCACAGTTACAGCAATATCCATGACACCATCTTGCCTTACACACTATTCCACAGTTGGACACAATTAGTGATGTGCGAACGTATCCCAGAAAATTTGCGAAAAACATTGAAGTCAATGGGCGTCAAATTTACTGTGCCCGCTACAATTGTTATACGCGCACCTATTTTGGCCAAATGCATTGAAGTCAATGGGCGTCCGAATAATTTTGATGCATGACAATGTTTATACCATGTATGTCAATGTTTATTTTTTGGCCGCAAATTTTTGTGCCACTTTCACAAATTTATTAGCCTACGACGAAACAAGGAATTCGCGCAAATTTGTGCCTGCCAAATTTATTCGTTGATCACTAGACAAAATATATACCCCTGTGAGGCCAAAATCTGTTGCCCTTAATGACAGCTCTGGCTGCAGTTCACCTGCATGACTATTTGAAAGCCTAAAAAGTGTGATTGATAGCTGAGATTTCCAAGAGTTTCTGAAGCAGCTGAGGCATTCGCACTGTCCTAGTACATTTTCTCTTTGTGCCTCTGTACAAACAGCTGAAGTTAGTCATTAAGAGCCTGGGACAGTAAGTTTCCCTTAGCCTTCCCTTGGGGGGTCCTGCCTGGTGTCCTGAGATGATGACTTTATGCTTATGTCAGTCATGCAAAGGTCCAGGGGCAGGTGTGGACATCTCAATTGCTTTGTATACTTGATTTCCTTTTTTTCTGTTCCCCATCACTTTGCTTTCCGGCCTGTTCATTTTTTTTTTTCTTGTCCCGTGTGGCCAACGGAACTGTCCCTTCTCTGTCACCCTCCTGCCACCCCCTCCCTGCTTGTGCGTTATGACTTCATTCCCAGCGCAGGCTGCATGCAGGAGGAAATAAATCTTCATAAAGGCAGTTTGTGATTAATGGCGGGTCCCAGGCTCTGTGCTGGACCTTTCCCATTACCCACTAATAGAAAGATGGAGAGCCCCTGTCTGAGACACTTGCCTCCCGTCATTTGTTCCACTTTGCAGTCCATTTGCTGGGGAGAGTACAAGGCACTCCATCAAAAATATTTTCAGAGTTAATTTCCGTCCCTTAATCTGCTTGATTCTTATTTTGTATCGAATGGCAGGATCGATTTTCATTGCGTCTAAATTAAATAAGGGACTTTCCATGCATGGCTGCCCCCCGGAGGGGGGGGGTGGAAGAGGGAAGGGGACAAGGAGAAGGGAGGGAGAGAATAAGGAACAGAATGAAAGTGGAAGAAGAGAAGGAAAGAGAAGAGGAAATGAGATGTATATACTGTCAGTGGGTAGGAGAGAGAGACAAAAGTGGAGTCCCAATAATATAGTGCAGCAGTACTATTTTTATATTTAAAAAAGCAATGGGGATAACAGACTCTGGGAAGGGCCTGTGGCTGTGGCATAGCAGGTATAGTAGGGAGAGATGGTGCCTATAGTAACAGTGGGATAATAGTCTCTGGGAAGGGAGTGTGACTGTGGGATAGCAGGTATAGTAGAGAGATGGTGTCTATAGTAGTAGTGGGATAATAGTATCTGGGAAGGCACTGTGGGATAGCAGGTATAGTAGGGAGAGATTGTGCCTATAGTAGCAGTGGATACTAGTCTCTGGGAAGGTACTGTGGCTGTGGGATAGCAGGTATAGTAGGGAGAGATGCTGCCTATAGTAGTAGTTGGGATAATAACCTCTAGGGAGGGACTATGTCTGTGAGATAGCAAGTATAGTAGGGCTAGATAGAGTAATTATTTTGTCTGTGGTACCCACCCTGCTTCTCTTCATTTGTAACATGCAGCATGCTGGCACTATATAAATGAATGATGATGATAAATTATTGTTGAAGATCTCTCATCGCCCTCTTAAAGCCAGAGATAGTGGTGTATTGAAAGTGGGGGGGTAATTGCCGCAATCACCCAGACTTGGTAAGTCTAGTCTTCTTTTGCCTCCAGGCCCATACCAAAAGATTTAAGATCATCACACATCATTGCCCCAGACACCCCAGTCTGACACTGCAAACGTGTTGTAAAAGTCATGCATCCTGTCATTATTAACATATAATTGTTATTGTCCTTTATTTTATATATTTCTGACACAGTCCACGATAATTATACATCATTCACATCAGCCCCTGTCCCAGAGGAGCCTACAATCTAAATCGCTTATTATGTTCTCGTGCTATAGTCAACTTGATTGGATGCCAATTAACTTGCCTGTATGTTTTTTGAAGTGTGGGAGGAAATCAGAGGACCAGGAGGAGATAAAACCCAAACAAGGGGTGAAAGCACAAACTATTGTAGTGCCAGAGTGTTATAGAACTCAGGAAAACAATTGCGCTGTCCAATTGACTATAACGGAAATGCAGGTGATTCTATTAGTACAGGATGATTTCCTAGGTCCATTAGTTTATCAAAAAAAACCATCTCTGCCATCAGCATTAGAAAAGTGCCTGGAAAGCTTTCAGCAGGATGGGGGGTGACCCGAGATATTTTTTTGCAGGAGGGGCAGGTTGTGCAAGCTATACTCCTAGGTAGAGGCTACTATTTGGAGTGTTCATCTTTATAAAAGCTGAATATATGGGTTTGCCCCAGCCTTCACTATTAAAGGTGGCCCAAACAAACCAGAAAAAAAATAAAGAGAAAGGAGAGAGTGAGAGAGAGAGAGAGAGAGAGAGTTAGAATTGCTAATGCTAACAGATTACATCCCTGTAGTAGACAGACTCACAGCAGCTCCCACAGACCAGGAGACTTTGCTCCCTGGTACTCGCAGAATCACATCTTTCCAAACTCATTTCTTTTACCATTTTTCTCATCATTTGTGAGCTCGCCCCCCCCTTCTCACCCCTTTGCTGGTTTAAGGATTAAATCTGTCACTTTGTATTCCTCAGCCCCCTGGGATATCTTCGCCTCCCCCCTCTAGCCAATGCTAGAGACAGTGGTAACTGCTCTATCTGACCCCAAGCGGCCTTTTAACCCTTCCCTGCCAGCCAGCCAGCATGAAACAAAATGCACATCAGGATATACTATTGATTATTCTTGGTTCATTTATAAAGGGACTCACTGGGGGTCATTTGCATGAAACATGAAAACGTGCATTGTGTTAGAAATAAAATAAAACCCAGGTGTTCAAGCATTCCTATTGTGTTAATTTTAAGGAAAAATGCTTCCTTTATGTATATAATTAAAATAGAATTGAACTAAAATGTTAACTAAAAAAAATAAAATTATCGTTTTTGTTGAATGAATATATAGAACATAAAATATTATATTTCTGCCTGGTAGTGCATCTAAACAGCTTATACCCTCCTTTTGATCAATGGGAGTTTAGAATGGCAATAAAAATAAAGGTATATACACAGGAGCATGCTGGAACACACAAATACACATGGAAATGACAAGAAATCCCCTGGCTGAGTTTCTGTCATTCCTAATAAAAGGAATGGAGGAATGAGGCATAATTGAATTTTTAAACTTGTGTTGAATATAATTTATATTTTATAGTTTGAAAGAGAATTTTTCATAGTATTCCACTTGTTATATAACACTGTACAAGATATGTATAACCTTGCATATCAGATACAGCATTTATTTCAAGCAGAGAGCGCAGTAGAGGTTAGTATTCCCGTGTCTGACTGCAACAGAGCCACTAAATACGTAACTTTCTCTTTTTCCACTTACCTACAAACATACACAGATAACAGGTTATCCCTGTTTCCCATAGTGTCCTATTTTACAAAAAAAAAAATCCTTTTTATTTGGTTGATTAGCTTTTCCCTGTAATAATAAGACATTACCTTCAGCTTGATGTGAATTGAGCTGCAAAAATCTATGTTGATGGCTCCTGGGATTTTATTTTTAAATGTTCTTTTTAAAACAGGATGCCCCGTATTATTACAGAATGATCCGTTATCTGGAAATCCCAGGTCCATAGCATTCCAGGTGACAGATCCCATACCTGTATAGAGAAGAAAACAGCCATACAGTTAAAAAAAATGTTATTGTCCACATTGGTCACACAAGTTAATTATATTATGCAATACTCTACATATACTATATACAGTATGTTGTGCATAGGTATGAGATCCGTTATCTGGAAACCCGTTACAGGAGGGTCATCTCCTATAGACTTTTAATCAATTTAAATTTTTAAACACTATTTCTTTTTTCTCTGTAAAAATAAGACAGTAATTTGTACTGGATCCCAACTAACATATACTTAATACTTATTGGAGACAAAAGCAATCTTGTTGGTTTTTTTTAATGTTTAAATGATTTTTTAGTAGACTTAAGGTATGGAGTTTCAAATTACGTAAAGATCCCTTATCTGGAAAACTGCAGGTCCTGACCATTGTGGATAACAGGCCCATATACCGGTGTATATAGTGCGGTTCTTTGGGTTCTATATGCATATTGGTTTTGACCAGAACCCAGGCAGGTGTCTTTCATGGGTTGGGAGTGCACCAGGTTGGACTAGTGTATATGTGTCTAACAGAACAGAACACTACTTCCTGCTTTTAAGCTCTCTTGGTTTCCACTGATTGGTTAGCAGGCAAAAGCCAATCAATGACTTGAGGGAGGGACACATGGGTCATAACTGTTTGCTTCTGAATCTGAGCTGCATGCTGAGGATCGATTGCAAACTCACTGAACAGTTAAGTCCCATGTGGCCCCCTTCAAGTCGCTGAAAAGCAGGAAGTAGTGTTCTGGTTATTATGTTAGACATCCAGTCACTCCAGCCTTTATACATTACATTTTTGGCTAACTAACTATATTGGTAACATGTTATATTTTGCACAGCCTATCTATTTACCCAGTTTTTATTTTTACACTGAACTCTTCCTTTAAAGGTGTAAGTCCGACACCATTAAAGCTTTGCACATAAATTAAGTCCCATGAGTGTTCCGTGTTCTTTATGCTGATATTTATAGTAAATAAAGTACCCCCTCTTGTAAAAGATAAGGATATTATAAGTAACCTAGGCGTGCCATGACCATATAAAAACACGGGGCTGAAGGCCTCCAAGGTGACTTTTAATATCCTCATATTCTGCAACAGGGAGTATTTTATTTATTATAATGCACAAGTTTCAGTGAGTCATGTGACAGAAATTATATCACTAAGATCCGATTATAACGAATGACATGACTAAGCATTGTTTATAAGGATATAATTTACAGGACATTCATGGCTCTTGTGTATTATATAAATATAAAATATATATAGAAAAAAATGGTGGATAGGTAGAACCCAAAAACAGAATCTACATTTCTGGCATGTCAGTGAGTGCTGTGAAATGAATTATCTATGGCATTTTAGGGGTTAATTATATAGCAATTGTTTGTTGCTGATCGCTGTGCAATTTTGTGTATATACTGTATTTATATGTGTGTTTATTTACAGTATATACTGTAGGTATGGGACCGGTTATCCAGAATGCTTGGGACCTGGGGTTTTCAGGATAAGAGAGATCTCTTATCCCGAAAACCCCAGGTCCCAAGCAATTTGAACCTTCATACCTTAAGTCTACTAGAAAATCATTTAAACATTAAATAAACCCAATGGGCTGGTTGTAAATAAGGATTAATTGTATTTTAGTTGGGATCAAGTACAAGCTACTGTTTTATCATTACAGAGAAACAGGTAAACATTCTTTGAATTATTTGGATAAAATGGAGTCTATGGGAGCTGGCCTTTCCATAATTTGGAGTTTTCTGGATAATGGGTTTCCGGATAATGGATCCCATACCCATAACCAAAATGTACTTGAATATGTTTAGTGCATAAAGAAATCTACTTAGCCAGTATTATTATTTACAAATAGTCTTTAGAATTGCACAAAAGCCATATGATTTGTCTAACAGACAGATATTGGTGTGACAGCTAAGATGGAGCAGATGACGGATAATATATGAAGATAGAATTAAATAATGAGCACTAAGCACTCAACTGGTATCACAGAGTGGGTTCAGTAGCTGCCACCTGTAACTGCCTACCAATGGATTTCATTCGTTTCTAAGAGGCCCTACTAAACAACATAGGAATCCTATATCAGCAGCTACTAATATCCCTGTGTGACATGTAAGGGAAGTGTTGGGTAGCTGTTGTACTGCAACTCCCACTACTTCTGTATAATATATGATGGTGTGGCATGTACATACTGCATGATGCTAATAAGCTATAGGGGATAATGTATGGCCATGCATATGATCAGCATAACGGCGCAAAACAACATGAATCAATGTGCGGTAAATGCAATTTCTCGGTAGTCACAAAAATGCACAAATTATGAAGATGTATTGATTCTCGTTGTAAGCGAGCAGAGAAGCTAAATGACAAAACATCAGTAAGAGAGGAATTGTATGCGTAGGTTTCATATGGAAATACTGATTTTCTTTCAGCCTCCTGAATGCCTGAATTATAATTCAATTATATTGAAAAGTGTCATTGCTTGGATAGTAAAGGCCACCAAACTCCAAATCATTCAGTAAGCCCTAGCACCTCAGAAATCTGCTGGGTGGGAAAAGATTAATTATTTAATATAAATCAGCCAGTAACATTGAAAACATTTGTGCAATACAACCTTACCCTGTTTTAGTGAGCTACAATAAACATGTCAAACATAAGACTCTCCAGCTTCTGCAGAGCAATTATGAGTGCTGTAGTTCAGCAGCACTGAAGCCCATAAGTATAAAACTATCAAACCACTGGAACTTGAACTAGTTAGCAGTGCAGCAATCCAACAGCATCCCAGAGACTAATTCCAAATTGTATATCACTGGGTCCCTCTAGTGGCTTCATAGTAGAATAAACTGTAACAGACTGTGGCTGTAAATGCCAAAAACTGAGCAGGTCCAACAAACATTTTGAAGAAGGTTTACAAAATGACCTGAATTGTTAATTACCACCTTTATTTGCATAAAGGATTAATAATCCAGTAGGGTGTTAGAGCACAGTGCCGCTGCTGTGCTCTAACACCCTAAAGAACAGAATGGCAATCGAGTCATAGTATAGTAGACTGCTGACACACGGATTAGGTTTAATAGACTTGCCAGTTTGTTAAACACTTTAATGACAGTCAGTAATGTGTTAATACATATGATAAAAATAAGATTTCCATCTTGAGATTTTCTTAAATCTGTCCCTATTTATTTGCTGTCACTTGTAGGAATTCCCAGGTCCCCAAGTCATATTTGGAATGATAGTTTCCTTTGAGTCATGTTACAGTTGTAGGGGACTGGTAAATTAGTCTCCCAGTAATATTTAGCAGGCAGCCCCCTAGTGTTATAGATGCTTAACTGGGTCCTAAAATAAAGTTAGGAGGATGATCTGTTTCCTTATCCTACCTACAGCTATGCCCCCTGCAGTTCAGCCAGTGCTAAAGTATAAAGTCCTGGGCAGCCATGTGCTCAGGATCCATTTTATGCAAGCCCTGGCCTGAGCAGGCAGGCAGGGTAAAGTGGAACCTAGAAAGGTCAGGTCTAGTCAAGATAGGCTACTCACCTCAAAGGAGAAGTAAACTCCTTATTAAAAAAAACCCTACCCCCCCCCACCCTACATAGACCAGCCCTCAGTCCTCCCCCCCAGCCTAGCTGCTAACCCGGGCAAATACTCCTAATCTTTTACTTACCCCTCGGTGCAGATTGACGGCATCGGAGTTCATGGCAGCCATCTTCTTCTTCTTTGATCTTCAACGGGTCTTCTTCTGGCACTTCAGCAATCTTCGTGACTTTTGGCACATGCGCAGTTGACAAAAACCTGAAGACTGCGCATAGTGTTGCCACCTGGCCAGTATTTTACCGGCTTAGCCTGTAAAACACCAGCAGAGGCCAGGTCCGGTATTACAAATTTACCAGCAATGTAGCTGCTGGTAAATTTGTAATACATAAAACAAATGCCCGTGGCCTGCACCCAGCCCAGTAAAAACTTACCTTTTTGCTGCTGGCTTGAGTCCAAAAGTGTGCTGTGGCCCCGCCCCCTTTGATGTCACAACTGGCCCAGCCAATCACGTGCCATGGATCCACCCCCTTAATTGTCGCAACCCGCCCCTTTGCAGCCAGTGCCCGATCTTTTATACCCGCCCCCTCCAACAGCCGGTAGAGACTTTTTTGAAAGGTGGCAACCCTAACTACGCATGTGCCGATTCGGAACTTACTTCCTTATTAAGACCAAAGAGAAGAAGATGGCTGCCGTGAACTCCGATGCCGTCAATCTGCACGGAGGGGTAAGTCAGCCTTCCTGTGAAAGGTGAGCTCTAATCCATGAGCTGGACTTCTGGATCGGAGTACCTGGCTTGCCTGTTCTTTCCAGAATACTCCAGCTTCCAGAATCTGGCTGCCAAAACCTTTAATGAGAGAACCTATTCTCTCTTTATTAAACACCCTTCCTGGTGCCTATCTCTCCCACTAAGGAGAACTTAAAAGGTAAAACACACCTTTTCCCACATTGTTTTGGTCACTCTACCACATATCCTCCCCCTCTGCTTCAGCCCATAGGGGTGAGCACAATAAGCCATCCCATTGCTCTCTGGCTCTAGGGACTTGACCATTGTGGGGGGTTTTCTGACCTTTTGAACTTAGTTCCACGCACATTTGCTTACTTAAAGTGGAACTTGAGCGAAAACCTTTTTACTCCTCATTAGGTCATCTGCACTTCCATTTTGGCTTAGGAGATTTAAGGGCATTGTTGGAATCCCTACTGCTTGGGATACCTGTCCTAGGGGTACCTTTTTCCTACTTAGTGACCCCCACAGCAATTTAAAGTCTCCTTGCAATAACATCATAGGCAACACATTTATCATACTTTTCTGTTGTAGCACAACTGGAATCTGAAACCTGTGGAGAAATATTGTTAGTCAGCGCATCATAACTACAGTCTCTAAACGGTTCTTTTGCATGAGGTACTTCCTTAGTACTCTCAAACAGGGTTCTAGAACATGAATCAACAGCTGAATTCTCAATAGCAGTTCTGTTCAGAACTATAGCATCAATACAATTTTCATCAGCCACACTGACTGGCTCCACATGACAAACTGGACTTTCTGTCCCAAAGTCCTTCCCTACTTTCCTTTGGGGTATTTTCACTTCTGCAAGCTTGACATCAAGGCTCTTTTCCAGTTGTGTACTGGACCCAACTGCAGATAGCTTTGTTGGCTCACCAGAATGTAAGGCTTTACAATTAGGCACACCTGTTTCTTCAAGCAAAGGATATTGTGCAACTGCACTCCCTTGCAGTTGGTCAGTAAAGCTTACAACTTCTTTCATCTCAGGAGTAACTCCACTTTCAGATTTCTTGTTCACCATCAAGCCATTTTGGTCTTGAAAGGCATCCTTCAACTTGGTCTGTAGGAACTTCTCCTTTAACAATTGAATCTCCACATCCTTCTGATGGACTTTACATTGTAAACACTCCCTCTGTTGGAGTAATGTGATTTGGTGTTCTTTCGCCTGCAACACCCGATCCTGTAACGTGTAAAGTCTTTGCGTTAGAGAATCGCTCTCAGCTTTATACTCAAAGTTCTGATCCCTCAGAAACTTACTCTCAGCTTGACTCACTTTAAGGTGGACCTGAAGCTCCTCTATAGCTCTGGCCTTTGCTTGTATGCATTGCTCAAGATCCTCTTTCTGGGTGTAATAAACTTACCTAGGGGACGACGGGGACGCCCGTCCCTCTCCTCCGCCGCCGATGCAGCTAGGCCTCAGGCGCCGGCTCCTATGGAGCGGGCGGCGCACATGCGCAGCAATTAAAGGCGCAGGCGCTGGCGCTGATTCGTCAGCATCCAATGGCGCCAAATTCAAATCTTTAAATGGCCAGCAGTCCTTTTGTGCCTTGCCCAACGTAGGTTCTGTTTATTGTTCCTGGGTGTGATATTCTGTGATTCTTGTTGTGACCTTTGGCTATTCCTGATTCCTGTTTGACTTCCGCCTGCCCTGACCCTTTGGCTTGTTCCTGACTACTCTTTGGATTCCGTTCTGTACTTCGACCCTGTTGTTGCTGACCTGGCCTGTGACCTCGACTACTCTGCTGCTTACCGATTTTGTACTGCATTTCCGATTGGTTTCGACTCAGCCCGTTCCTGGACTTTGATAACTTTTACGTTAAGTTCCCTTGCTCGCCCAGAGTTCTTCCCTCAGTCTCCTCACTATTAAGTCCTGGCGGCATCCGAGTAGCGGAGGGCTCCACCCGACGTGAAAGGCGGCGGTTATAGGCCGAAGCGTGAGCCGAGCCCGGGACATTGGGGTTTAGTCTGGGTTGTGGGATACTGAACGTTACATTGGGTTTGCACATCACACAGTTGTTTCTCCAGCAACCTGTGTGACTTGGAAAGGTCATCCAACATTAACTTCAGTGTTGCTCTTTCTGCAGTGTCTCTTCTCAACTGTTCCTGCAGACTCTTTTAGCCTTCAGCCAATAGGTCCTTGGCATCAGTCAATTCTGTACATTGCCTTTGCAAATTTACTACATGTGTGTGCAGTGCTGCATTTGCCTGGGCTAATTCTGTACACATTTGCTCACATTTTTGTGCTCTCTCAGCAGTCTCTTTGTGAAGGTTTGAGGCCTCAGCAAGCCTGATTTTTAGGTCAGTGACCTCCTTCTGTAGCTCTGTCACAACTCCATTTTTCCGCTCTGACTCCAGGGCATTATTCTCAATCTCTGAAACAAGGCTCCCCTTTAGTGACTGATTTCTCTTTGCAGATCAAGGACATTTACAGAGTGCACTTCTTTAAGTGTCACCCCCTCTCTTTGGCACTGTTCAAGCTGGCTTTCTTTCTCTTTAAAAGCCTTGGCCAGTTCAGCATACATAATTTTCAACTTTTCAATGTATTTTACCTGTTCAGGCTGATCCCTCATTCCAGCCTCTTTTACCACAGCTTTAGTGGGCACTTGCACTCCTGCTGCTGTCTTTACCTCCTTTGCTTTGTTTGCGGTAGAAGCGCCAACCTCCTGAGAGGCTACAGCACATTCTCTCTTTGTAACTGGCACAATCCCCACCAAGGATTCACTCTCATGATTTGCCAATACCTTTACTAGTGGGAGTAGGGATGCCACAATCTTGTTCTCCTTGCCATCACATTGCAAGATGTAGGTTACCAGTTCAGGACAACACTTTAGCCAAAAGCACTCGGTTGAATCTAAAGTTATTTATGAGGTGCAAGAAACACAGGAGTATGCTTTCTGTTGACTCCTTGTCTGGATGATTCAACCTTTGTGATAATTCTGGCAAAGCTTTATCAATCAAATGCAACTCACTGGGCTGAATTTCCTGGCAACACTTGGCCACCATGGCTAGAACATTTCTCTGTGCTTGAATGCTCAAGAATTCTAGGTAATATAAACATTCACCCAGGTCTCCAGTCTGTAATATGACCCTGCCATGTGTATGAGACAACATCTCCAAGATAGCAAAAGCTTGTTCTAGAACATCAGGGTCTTGCCTACATTGTACCTCTTCCAGTAGTATGGGAACTGCATCAACTACTACCTCAGAAGAGCCAGGAAACATTTCCAAAATAGCTTTTAATGCTTGGTAGGTAAAGTTCATAATATCAGATTTATGATTCATCTCCAGCAGTTTAATAAGTGTAGATACAACACTCTTTATTGGAAACCCTTTTAAGTGCTTCACAGTGCCTTCTTTTAACCACTGAACCATTTCAGCAAGGCACTGCAACTTCTGACTCTCACTGTCAGTTTTCACTCTATTTAACCATTGCTGCACTTGGAAGTTTGCTTTAGTGTTAATTCCCTTGGGTTGTAAACCACACACTTTAGCTGCACAATTTTCACCTTGACACAGAGATATTTTGCATGAATCACATTTATTGCCATCTCCAAGCAATGCACAGTCTATGCCCCATGTTTGTTTAACAACAGCAGCATTTGTATGTTTAGGGACACAATTCATATTTTGTGGTAAACATTTTCCAGCAGCATAATTTTGATTTTCCAACCTTTTCTCTGGTGCAGGACACACATTCGGCAAACACTGAATCAATTAGCCACTTTAATTAACCTGCACCTGTGAGCAGACTTTCAGCAGCAGCTTCTGAACCACTGAGCAATGATTCAAACACACTTTTTCCAGGACTTTCACACTTGTTTTAGCCCAAGTTCACTTTACACAGTCCACAGCAAGTGCAACACACAATATGGGTACTTTAAACTCACGGTACATGGTTTCCCAACTTCACTGTTTTTGGTGAACCTTTAACCTCGCCTTTAAGATGGTGTCTGTCACTTTAAATTTTCAAAGTTTGCTTTTCCTAACAAACTTCTGCCCTTTGCATGCCTCCACCATATGTAAGATGCGGGATCCACAACAGACACTTCTCTTCTCTTTAACCCTTTCCCTGCCAGCCGTTTTGTCCTAGATGCGAACATCTACTGCCAA
Source organism: Xenopus petersii (assembly GCA_038501925.1). Lineage (NCBI taxonomy): Eukaryota > Metazoa > Chordata > Amphibia > Anura > Pipidae > Xenopus > Xenopus petersii. Next base: position 27,334,197 of record CM076684.1, on the reverse strand, counting down.
GCAGTTTTTAGATATTTTGCACTCTTTCACTTTAAGGGCCTTTCCTGGGGTGGTCTTTTAGTTAACCCAGGAAAACAATATATTGTTTTTTTCAGGACAACCTGAACATTCACAATATGCAAGAATTTTGGTGTAATTCTACTTCTCTAAAAAAATATTGGATTCTAAGTGTCAAATAAAATGAAAAAAATCATGTTGCACGAAGAACAATCACATATATCAGAAACATCATTCATTTTATGTACGAGAACACAGCCGATTTAGAAAGGTCTATGTCTCCTGAACGCGACAATACCAAATATATATCGTTTTATGGAGATTTCTCACTTGTATAGCTCAAAATCTACAAGCAGTACACAACCAAATTTCCAAAGCAACACTCCCCAAACGGCATACTTTTGATTTCAAGGCCAAACATTCCGCTAACAGTAGGTTTACCCTAGAAAACTACCCATTACTAGAAAGAACAGATTCTGGTGAATCAAAAATGGGTAGAAATATCTTTGTACTCCAAACCACTAAGTTGCAATTGTTTCCTAAAGTTATAATGTTTTATAGAAATTGGTGAATTTTTTGAAAAATGACCTCAAAGCTTCCACTCTACAGCAACATATCTCCCACACATCATTAGGTATCAATGTAAAACACCCCCAATATAAAATCCTGGGTCAAATGAACAGTTTGATGCCCAATATGAATAGATGTACCCAAGCACGTGGCATAGGAGGCCCCAAAAGGAAGACCCCCCGTTTGTTCTGTCATTTCAGATACTGCAAAATCAACACATTTACATCGTTTTGGGGGGCGGCAAAGGTAGAAAAAAGTACGTTCACCCCAGAAAACCATATATTTTCGGAAAGTACACATTCCCCTGAATCCAAATTGGGTATGCATGTCTTTCTACGCCAAAGTACCAAGCCGCAAATCATTCCTAAATTTGGTGATTTAGGTGACATTTCCAAAAATCACCTCAAAATATCTACTCTGCAGCATCGTATTACCCACATACTTTTAGGTATCAAGACAAATCACCCCAAATATGAAAGCCTAGGGTCCTCTGAACAGTTTGATGCCCAATATGTATAGGTGTACCCAAGCATGTGGCATATAGAGGCCCTAAAAGGAAGACCCCCATATAGTCTGACATTTCAGGTACTGCAAAATCAACACATTGACATTGTTTTGGGGGGGCAAAAGTAGAAAACAGTAAGTTCACCCCAGAAAACCATATATTTTCGGAAAGTACACATTCCCACGAATTCAAATTGGGTATGCATGTCTTTCTACGCCAGAGTACCAAGCCGCAAATCATTCCTAAATTTGGTGATTTAGGTGAATTTTCCAAAAATCACCTCAAAATATCGACCCTGCAGCATCAATTACCCACATACTTTTAGGTATCAAGAGAAATCACCCCAAATATGAAAGCCTAGGGTCCTCTGAACAGTTTGATGCCCAATATGTATAGGTGTACCCAAGCACGTGGCATACAGGGGCCCCAAAAGGAAGACCCCCATATAGTCTGTCATTTCAGGTACTGCAAAATCAACACATTTACATCGTTTTGGGGGGGGCAAAAGTAGAAAACAGTAAGTTCACCCCAGAAAACCATATATTTTCGGAAAGTACACATTCCAACGAATCCAAATTGGGTATGCATGTCTTTCTACGCCAAAGTACCAAGCCGCAAATCATTCCTAAATTTGGTGATTTAGGTGACATTTCCAAAAATCACCTCAAAATATCTACTCTGCAGCATCGTATTACCCACATACTTTTAGGTATCAAGACAAATCACCCCAAATATGAAAGCCTAGGGTCCTCTGAACAGTTTGATGCCCAATATGTATAGGTGTACCCAAGCATGTGGCATATAGAGGCCCTAAAAGGAAGACCCCCATATAGTCTGACATTTCAGGTACTGCAAAATCAACACATTTACATTGTTTTGGGGGGGGCAAAAGTAGAAAACAGTAAGTTCACCCCAGAAAACCATATATTTTCGTAAAGTACACATTCCAACGAATCCAAATTGGGTATGCATGTCTTTCTACGCCAAAGTACCAAGCCGCAAATCATTCCTAAATTTGGTGCTTTAGGTGATATTTCCAAAAATCACCTCAAAATATCTACCCTGCAGCATCGTATTACACACATACTTTTAGGTATCAAGACAAATCACCCCAAATATGAAAGCCTAGGGTCCTCTGAACAGTTTGATGCCCAATATGTATAGGTGTACCCAAGCATGTGGCATATAGAGGCCCTAAAAGGAAGACCCCCATATAGTCTGACATTTCAGGTACTGCAAAATCAACACATTTACATTGTTTTGGGGGGGCAAAAGTAGAAAACAGTAAGTTCACCCCAGAAAACCATATATTTTCGGAAAGTACACATTCCAACGAATCCAAATTGGGTATGCATGTCTTTCTACGCCAAAGTACCAAGCCGCAAATCATTCCTAAATTTGGTGCTTTAGGTGATATTTCCAAAAATCACCTCAAAATATCTACCCTGCAGCATCGTATTACACACATACTTTTAGGTATCAAGACAAATCACCCCAAATATGAAAGCCTAGGGTCCTCTGAACAGTTTGATGCCCAATATGTATAGGTGTACCCAAGCATGTGGCATATAGAGGCCCTAAAAGGAAGACCCCCATATAGTCTGACATTTCAGGTACTGCAAAATCAACACATTTACATTGTTTTGGGGGGGCAAAAGTAGAAAACAGTAAGTTCACCCCAGAAAACCATATATTTTCGGAAAGTACACATTCCAACGAATCCAAATTGGGTATGCATGTCTTTCTACGCCAAAGTACCAAGCCGCAAATCATTCCTAAATTTGGTGCTTTAGGTGATATTTCCAAAAATCACCTCAAAATATCTACCCTGCAGCATCGTATTACACACATACTTTTAGGTATCAAGACAAATCACCCCAAATATGAAAGCCTAGGGTCCTCTGAACAGTTTGATGCCCAATATGTATAGGTGTACCCAAGCATGTGGCATATAGAGGCCCTAAAAGGAAGACCCCCATATAGTCTGACATTTCAGGTACTGCAAAATCAACACATTTACATTGTTTTGGGGGGGCAAAAGTAGAAAACAGTAAGTTCACCCCAGAAAACCATATATTTTCGGAAAGTACACATTCCAACGAATCCAAATTGGGTATGCATGTCTTTCTACGCCAAAGTACCAAGCCGCAAATCATTCCTAAATTTGGTGCTTTAGGTGATATTTCCAAAAATCACCTCAAAATATCTACCCTGCAGCATCGTATTACACACATACTTTTAGGTATCAAGACAAATCACCCCAAATATGAAAGCCTAGGGTCCTCTGAACAGTTTGATGCCCAATATGTATAGGTGTACCCAAGCATGTGGCATATAGAGGCCCTAAAAGGAAGACCCCCATATAGTCTGACATTTCAGGTACTGCAAAATCAACACATTTACATTGTTTTGGGGGGGCAAAAGTAGAAAACAGTAAGTTCACCCCAGAAAACCATATATTTTCGGAAAGTACACATTCCAACGAATCCAAATTGGGTATGCATGTCTTTCTACGCCAAAGTACCAAGCCGCAAATCATTCCTAAATTTGGTGCTTTAGGTGATATTTCCAAAAATCACCTCAAAATATCTACCCTGCAGCATCGTATTACACACATACTTTTAGGTATCAAGACAAATCACCCCAAATATGAAAGCCTAGGGTCCTCTGAACAGTTTGATGCCCAATATGTATAGGTGTACCCAAGCATGTGGCATATAGGGGCCCTAAAATGAAGACCCCCCCTTGTATGTGCTGTCATTTCAGGTACTGCAAAATCAACACATTTACATCGTTTTGGGGGGGGGCAAAGGTAGAAAAAAGTAAGTTCACCCCAGAAACCCATATATTTTCGGAAAGTACACATTCCCACGAATCTAAATTGGGTATGCATGTCTTTGTACTCCAAAGTACCAAGCCGCAAACCATTCCTAAATTTGGTGATTTTGGGGACATTTCCAAAAATGACTTCAAAATTTCGACCCTGCAGCATCTTATTACCCACATACTTTTAGGTATCAAGACAAATCACCCCAAATATGAAAGCCTGGGGTCCTCTGAACAGTTTGATGCCCAATATGTATAGGTGTACCCAAGCACGTGGCGTATAGGGGCCCCAAAACGAAGACCCCCATATGGTCTGTCATTTCAGGTACTGCAAAATCAACACATTTACATTGTTTTGAGGGGAGCAAATGTAGAAAAAAGTAAGTTCACCCCAGAAAACCATATATTTTCGGAAAGTACACATTCCCACGGATCTAAATTGGGTATGCATGTCTTTGTACTCCAAAGAACCAAGCCGCAAACCATTACTAAATTTGGGGATTTTGGGGACATTTCCTAAAATGACTTCAAAATATCTACCCTGCAGCATCGTATTACCCACATACTTTTAGGTATCAAGAGAAATCACCCCAAATATGAAAGCCTAGGGTCCCCTGAACAGTTTGATGCCCAATATGTATAGGTGTACCCAAGCACGTGGCATACAGGGGCCCCAAAAGAAAGACCCCCATATGGTCTGTCATTTCAGGTACTGCAAAATCAACACATTTACATTGTTTTGGGGGGGCAAAAGTAGAAAACAGTAAGTTCACCCCAGAAAACCATATATTTTCGGAAAGTACACATTCCAACGAATCCAAATTGGGTATGCATGTCTTTCTACGCCAAAGTACCAAGCCGCAAATCATTCCTAAATTTGGTGCTTTAGGTGATATTTCCAAAAATCACCTCAAAATATCTACCCTGCAGCATCGTATTACACACATACTTTTAGGTATCAAGACAAATCACCCCAAATATGAAAGCCTGGGGTCCTCTGAACAGTTTGATGCCCAATATGTATAGGTGTACCCAAGCACGTGGCATATAGGGCCCCAAAACAAAGACCCTCAAATGGTCTGTCATTTCAGGTACTGCAAAATCAACACATTTACATTGTTTTGGGGGGGGCAAAGGTAGAAAAAAGTGCGTTCACCCCATAAAACCATATATTTTTGGAAAGTACACATTCCTGCGAATCCAAATTGGGTATGCATGTCTTTGTACTCCAAAGTACCAAGTCGCAAGCCTTTCCTAAATTTGGCGATAAAAGCAACTGTTTTTACATTTCTGAAAATCGCCTAAAAATATTGCAATTGGCCGCATTTATCTCACCCAATTTCTTACATACAATTGTAAAACACCATAAATATTGATGCCAAGGGTCTACTGAACAGTTTGATGCCCAATATGCATAGATATACCAAGGCAGCTGGCATGTGCGGACCCCAAATAAAAATAGTGAATATGAGTTTTCTCCGCTGCCGATTCGCCTTCTGTGAACATAGACCCTTGACTTCATATTATTTGCCTCAAGACCCTCCTAACAGCAATGACCCCCCCAAAACCATACATTTTTGGAAAGTACACATTCTGCCGATTCCAACAAAGATAACGACGTCTTTCTACACGAAACTACCAAACTGCAAAGCTTTTCTAAACATATAGGTTTTTACAACATTTCTGAAAATCGCCTAAAAATGTTGCAGTTTGCCGCATTTATCACACACAATGTTTTACGTACAAAGAAAAATCTCTCTAAATATGGACGTCAGAGGTCTAATAAATAGTTTGATGCCCAATATGTATAGATTTACCAAAGTATGTGTTGTGTATGGACCCCAAATGAAAAACGTGCCTATGAATTTTCACGCTAGCCAACTAAGCTGCAGAAAAGAGAACCCTAACTGTACGTTATGTGCCGTAAGACCCCCAAACTGTAAAAATACCCCCAGAAACCCATATATTTTTGGAAAGCACATATTTTGGCGGATCAAACTAAGTAAAATCTATCTTTCTATACCAAAGCACCAAACAGCAAAATGATACTAAAGATACATAAGGAACAATAATGCAGGGATAAAATTGCAATAAAACCACAAAAATAGCGTAAATCAATGAAATAACAAAATAATTGTTCTGACAGCGTAATTAGTGGCCGAAATCGATTATCCAATAGTCACGCTGCCAAAATAACACGTTTTTAGGCAAAAAAACCAAAAGATAACAGTATAATGAATTCGTAAAAAAAAAAAAAAACACCTGTTTTTGTATACATATTTGTGCACTAATAAAAGTTATCTGAGTGTGCAAATACATGTAAATAAGTGTAAATAAGTGTAAATAACTGTACAAAAGGGACCAAGTGTGCTAAAATTAAAAAAAAAATTTTTTAAAAAATTCCAATCTTTACTAAAATGCATAAATGTACTGTAAGTATGTGTAGGTGCAGGTAAGTGTGTAAAAAAAACGTGCACTTACCGTTTTTGGAGCAGGAGAATCGCTGTCTTCTTTGGAGGAGTCCTGGCAGCGTGTCTGCAGAGTTGCTGCGCAGCAGGAAGTGCGTGGGCGGCTCTGCAGGCAGGAAGAAGGGTGAGTGTAGTAGCAGACGCTCCATGCGATGCGTCTGCTACTTTGAAGTCGGATCTGCGACAATCGAGTCGCAGATCCGACTTGACAGCCCCCCAGCCACGTTGCCTAGGGGGCTGTCTTCTGTCCCCACTCTCTGCGGAGGCGGCAAAAGCCGCCGAAGCAGAGAGAGAGCTCAGCTGCCAAAGAACGTACAATGTACGTTCTTGGCAGCCTGAGCATTGGCCTGCCAGCACGTACGCCGTACGTGCTTGGCAGGCAAAGGGTTAAGGCAGTTTATTTACACACAGGGGTGACCATTTCAGGATACAAAACAAATAATAAAAATAAATCCCGCCCACTGGGCGCTACCTTTACACATGAAGAGTTCCCTTACTAAACTGGGCCCCTTGTGGACTACCAGTAAGCAAACACATAAGTAGGGGTCACCCCTGTACTCACAAATCTTCTGGGGGGATTGCTCAACCTCCTGGCTTTTCTCAGGCAGTCAGACCAACCCTCTGTCACTTGGTTTCCTCTCTCTGCACCTTGCAGAAGCAAATGGCACCCCCAGGCCCTCTGGGAGTTCCTCACACAGGCAGGTGTCCTTCCTGCTCTGTGTCCTGCTCTGAGAGACCTTCCTAACAGCCGCACTAGAACTAAATACCTTTCCACAGGACAGCCTTCCTGTGAAAGGTGAGCTCTAATCCATGAGCTGGACTTCTGGATCGGAGTACCTGGCTTGCCTGTTCTTTCCAGAATACTCCAGCTTCCAGAATCTGGCTGCCAAAACCTTTAATTAGAGAACCTATTCTCTCTTTATTAACACCGGTAAAACACACCTTTTCCCACATTGTTTTGGTCACTCTACCACAGTACTAATTGCCCAGAAATAGCGACTTTAGTGTATAGACCTAGGGATGTAGAGATTTCCCACTTAGGGAAAAGGCTGAAAGCTGGGTGTACCTTCTCTCTGCCACATATGTTCTCGTCCCTGCAGGGATTGATACTGACTAAAGATGCTGTGAGTATTTGCCTAACCACTGTTGCTGTATGATCCTGTTTGTTATTCATTTACACCCCTTTGTGGATGATCTTGTTCAATAAATATATCCTCTGCTTAAGTTATAAGAACCACTGGCGCCCAATTATTTTATACTGCACTGAGTTACAGTTATACTACACCCTGCCTCCACACCGCTGTGAGGGCTTACCCCTGAATAATTAAGGTCTCATCCGGAGCCACCTGTTAGGGGTGAAGCATGTAGATAGAAAACGGTGCACTTAATTTACTATAGTGCTAAAAAGAGTTCACAATGTAATTCTATGCACAATACAGGATTTATTTAAAATCAGGGTTGGACTAAGCCGGTGGGACACTGGGAAAAAGCCCGGTGGGCTGGCTCTTGTGGGCCCTGCCAGCCCAGAACAGCTCCCTGCACTTGCTGCCCCTGATCACCCTCTCCAGCCCTGGTCAAGGCAAAAGAAGGTACGCTCATGCATGTGCCAGCTAAAGGGGGGTTTCAGGTGCAGCGGGTGTCTGGGGGGCTTTGTGGCAGGGATGTGGGGTCCCCCCAGTCCGACCCTGTTTAAAATTGCAAAGTTTTTTGTGCTTGACATGGTACTTCACTAGCAATAAGTGTCCAAAACAAAATATACCCATGCTCACCAAACACAGGCGTTGGTATTAGCCCAGTTTGTGAACAGCAGGTTTAAAAAACAACATAGAACCAGACCATAACTTGCCCATACACAACCCACAGCTCATGGCAGTTTTATAACTAGAATTTACTAGGTCTCGCAGCAAAATTATTTTAAGTTTCCTCTAAACATTGGTTGGGGGCCTTGTAAGACGTTGTTCAGTCCCACTGTTGATATTACTTTTGGATTTTTGGGCCTAAAGAGACAGTTTGAGCTTTTAATATGAAGTAGACAGATTTTCTAAGACAAGTTCCTGTTGGCCTTCATTTCTTAGTTTTTGTGCTACAGTAGAACCCCCATTTTATGTTTTTCAGGGGATCAGAAAAAATGGTGTAAAATCCAGGAAAATTTAAAATCAGGCAAATGTATCATGCATATATAGGTGGGACCACAAAACAACTATATAAATAAGGGAAAACTTAAAACCAGGGGATGTAAAATTAACGTTCCACTGATTTTGCCTTTGAATTTTAAAGACTGCTATATTTTTGCCCGGGTCACTGACCCCAGGAACAATACAGAAAATTAACCTTAAGGCCAAACTACCTCTCAAAATTGAAACTTTGTGAAATCAGGACATTGTATGTCACAGCCATGATCTGTCCTTATCATGTTTGATTTAGTTACACACAGAGACACTCAAACTCCCCACTAGGGTTGCCACCTTTTCTGGGAAATAAATACCGGCCTTCCTATATTTTTATGGTTTTTCCCTATAAATAACATTTTTACCGGCCAGGTAGCAGCCCTACCTCCCACTTACATGACACATCAGAGAGGCACATATTTTGAAGGGGTGATTCACCTAAGAACTTTCAATATTTATGTTCTATCGTTTTTGAACTATTTGCCTTTTTCTTCTGACTCTTTCCAGCTTTCAAAATGGGGTCACTGACCCCCATCTAAAACAAATGCTCTGTAAGGCTACACATTTATTGCTATTGCTGCTTTTTATTACTCATCTTGCTATCCAGGCCTCTCCTATTCATATTCCAGTCTCTTATTCAAATCAGTGCATGGTTGCTAGGGTAATTTGAACCCTAGCAAATATGCACTGATTTGAATAAGAGACTGGAATATGAATAGGGGAGTAATTTGTAATAGGAGGTAATTTGAACCCTAGCAACTATGCACTGATTTGAATAAGAGACTGGAATATGAATAGGGGAGTAATTTATAATAGGAGGTAATTTGAACCCTAGCAACCAGATTGCTAATATTGCAAACTGAAGAGCTGCTGAATAAAACATTAAATAACTCAAAAACCACAATAAAAAAAATGCAAACACTCTCAGAATAGATAGATATCTTTCTAAACGTTAACTCAAAGGTGAATAAGCCCTTTAAAGGCCATAGGTGAGTGGTGATATAAACTAAACTATTTCTCTCAAATTGCCCAATGTGTCTCTGGATCCACAGCGCCCCCTGATATTTACCGTTCGCCTTTCCCTTGCTGCTAAGACGGACCCTGACGGCCGCTTTACCACCAATAAAAACTACATCTCCCAGCAGGGCGCGCGGCGCTGACGTCAAAATCACGCGTCACCCTTTAGTCAGCGGTCGCCAGGGAAACTCGTCCATTCAGTGTTTTCAAGCAGTGTCTTCCGGCCCGTGCCAGATCACTTCCGGCGGAGGAGAATAGTGAGTTGGCAGAGCAACGCTGACAGGTAAATACAACTCTCGGGAAGCCGTGACGCGTATATGCAGTTAATATTAAGACAATAATAGAACAGTGAATTTATATGGGCATTTTATTTGCTTTAGTGACACGTATTCAGTTCTCCGTGGTTCCAACTCCGACGGAACCAGCAGCAATCATGGTGTGACTGCGAGATGTAGTTTTAACATAGGGCTGGGGTTCCCATCAGTAGTGGAGACTTAAAAACATGTATGATCAGTATGTGCCGTGGATCCCAGGTGTTAACCATTGTACAGTGAAATTGAGGGGAGTGTGGCCCTTGTGCTGGCCCTGTACAGGTATGGACCCGTTATCCAGAATGCTTGGGACCTTGTGATCTCTGGATAAGAGATCCCATTACCATAAATCTGCTAAAAATCATTTAAACATCAAAGAAATCCAACACGATTGTCTTGCCTCTAATAAGGATTGATTATGTCTCAGGATCAAGTACAAGTTATAGTTTTATTATTGCTGAGAAAAAGGAAATATATTTAAAAATGTTATTATTTGTTTAAAATGGAATCTATGAGAGATGGTCGTCTCGTAATTCGGAGCTCTCTAGATAATGGGGTTCCTGATAATGGATTGCCTACCTGTAACAGCCATACCTGTTTGGATATGATAGGGACCTTAGCTTGTAATAATTAAATATATATATATATATGTGTGTGTGTGCGTGTGTGTATATATATATATATATAATACACAAAAGCCATGAATATCTTGTAAATGATATCCTTATAAACGGTGAGTAGTGATGTCATCAGTTATAAACGGTGAGTAGTGATGTCATTTCTGTCAAATGACTCACTAATTGGGATGGGCGAATTTTTTTTCGCCTTGTTTGGCCGAAAAAATGACGCCCATAGAATTTTATGGCACTGTGCTTCAAAATAAAAAGACATGCGTCAAAAAAAATTTGCTGCACAACAATTTTTTTTGACACCCATAGACTTTAATGGCTGTCGTCAACATTTCGCCGGCGGCTAATTTTTTACGAAAGGGTAAAATTCGCCCATCCCTACTCACTAAAACTTGTGTATTATAATAAATTAAGTACCCCCTGTTGCAGAACATGAGGATATTAGAAGTTACCTCAGACTTCCATGCCCTGTATAAAAACACTCAGCCTTCAGCCTTGTGTTTTTATATAATCATGAAGCTCCTTGGTAACTTATAATATCCTTATAATTTACAAGAGGGGGTACTTTATTCACTATATTATAGAATTATATAGTGGATAATGTACCCCCTACTGTAATTTATAAAGATATTATGTCACCAAGAAGTTATGTGACCATATAAAAGCATGAGGCCGAAGGCTGAGTGCTTTTATACAGGTCACATAACTCTGAGGTGACTTCTAATATCTTTATAAATTATAATATAATATACATTTTGTGTGAAATATTGGGAGGGGGGTCAGCGTCCAATTCTGGGCGCTGGTGTCCAATTCGGACTCGTCGTCGTTCAGTTTGAACGTGGCAAGGTCAAATTTGGACGCGCTGTGTCAAATTCGGCGGCCGGGGCCCCTGTTATAAACGGTGCGTTGTGACGTCCGAACGCGCTGTTTATAAGGATATAATTTACAGTCTGGTCCTATAGGGAAATGACCAGACTGTAGATTATATAGGAATAAACAGTCAGTAAATATGTTGCTTCTTTTATGAAGTTATTGAGAAGCTTTTCATAATTATTATGCTAATTATTCAAAGCTATGTGGCAATTAGCACTCAGTGGCATGTGTTGTGGCATAGCCTGTCACGCCTGTACGACAAGACAAGTAAATAAGGAGATCCTGGTCGGCTGGAAACTGATGACATCATAAGAATTGACTTTACTGAGCTATGTCATGTGTAAAACAAACATCCAAATTGGTGTATATGGCCAGAGGTGCAGCCACAGTCACTGCACATAGTAAGGCCACCAGTGCAATTTTCAACTGGAAAGTCTGGTTTGGGCACGGGCTGTCCAGGAATGAAAGAAAAGGAAAATCACAGGAAATCCTAGTTGTGTGTCTCAGCCAATCAAGCAGTGTCCCTAAAAGTTTATTATAAATATACTATTTTTGTGTGAGCTCTCTGCTCCTACATTTTGGGGAAACAATGTAGATTCTGCATTTTTCACAACACAAGAGAGTCAGTGTTGTACTTTTGGGGTATGGGGCAGTGAGGTATTAGATGCACCCTGAGCTGGTGTTCTGTCAATTTTGTTTTAACATGTACATTTTGTGATTCACTTGTTGTCCAGCATTTTGATTCTGTTACTATGTAGTTTTTGTGGCTTCACATCCATCATTCAAATCAGGCCTAAGAGAGGGCAGTGCTATGATAAGCTGGAGTATTGTTAACTTCAGCCTATAAAAGCATGAGAACCCAAAGCCCTGCCTTATTGGTGGGCATGAAGCAGAGGCAGATTGTATTAATGGGTTGGGATGAATAACAAGAAAGTATTAATGGCATTTTTTTTGTACTGACACACCTTGAGTAATTTGTGTTAGTTAGCTGCTACTGTTGTTTTTGTAGTTCCTATGTCCCTCAAACAGAGATCATCTACCAACTACAGAATGCAGCTGAGATGCATGCATGCTCATGTACTGGATGAGGAATACAATTGTATATGTGCTTCATTCACACACTTGTGGAGACACTTGTATTTGTTTCATTTTGGTGACTTTTCAATAGCACCTACATAGGAAGATACCAATGTGTGTCACTGTGTTTGACATACACTTTGCTAGACACATTGTGAATACAAAACTGGTGACAGGAACATCATACACCAGTTCAAGCTAAACTGGTTGGTTGAGTTTATTATATTTATATATATATATATATATATATATATATATAGATATAGATATATATATATATAGATATAGATATAATGTCCATATAGGTAAACGCACTCTTACCGGATTCGATGAAGTGGGTGCGTTGGTCAAAAGATTAATGATACATATGAATATCCGAATTACAGAAAGATGCCTTAAACGGAAAACCCCAGGTCCCAAGCATTCTGGATAACCGGTCCCATACCTGTAATATGATACACCGTGAGCAGCCCAGAATGACTGCCTCCCTCCCTCAAACCCTGTAACTTGCTCTTTATCTTTAACATTTCCTTGAGTCTCGCACTCTCCTCTTATGCAGCTCAGAGTGATACTTTCGGGAATTGATATTATGGGTTAACCAAGGTCTTTAAATTTGATTTTGGTTTGAAATCTGTACTGTCTGGTTCCATGTTTCCATCTCTGTCTTTCCCTTCTTTCCTATCCCAGTAAGAGAATAACGCAGCTCATTGAACAGCTGGAACAACATGGCGGGGAAGAACGGGGACGATTTTAGTGATGTAGCAGAAGAGGGACCAGGTGGAATCCTTAACAAGTAGGAGTTATTTGCTGTCCATTGTATCTAGTAGTTTACTGACCTATAGGCCTCGGTTATAAGTCAGAACAGTCAAACAATCCCTGTCTGAATTAAGTAACGCATTTTATTATATCTTTTATCATCTCCTCTATCTAATAGGCTATCCTGGTCTTCTATAAACATGGCATTTCTATGATGCTATCTCCATTATTCACCACCAGAATCCTATATATAATCTCCTGCCAGAGTCCTCATATCAATCTGATAATGCCTTTACTTTAAAGGAACACTTCCGTGTAAAAATAAAAACTGGGTAAATAGATAGGCAGTGCAAAATAAAAAAAATGTTTCTAATATAGTTAGGCAAAAATGTAATGTATAAAGGCTGGAGTGACTGGATGTCTAACATAATAGTCAGAACACTACTTCCTGCTTTTCAGCTCTTTAACTCTGAGTTAGTCAGCGACTTGAAGGGGGGCCACATGTTCAGTGAGTTTGTAATTGATCCTCAGCATTCAGCTCAGATTCAAAAGCAACAGTTATGACACGTGCCCCCCACTCAAGTCTCTGACAAGTGCCTGGTAACCAATCAGTGGAAACCAAGAGAGCTGTAAAGCAGGAAGTAATGTTCTGTCTATTATGTTAGACATCCAGTCACTCCAGCCTTTATACATTACATTTTTGACTAACTAACTATATTAGAAACATTTTTTTATTCTGCACATCCTATCTATTTACTCAGTTTTTATTTTTATACTGAACAATTCCTTTAAATCAAAGGATTATGTGCAGGTACACGGGTGTGTTACACATATGACTGAGGCGTGTGGGCCGACATATGGATAAGGCTATGTAATGTGGACACAGAAGGCATGTTTTAGACTTTCTCATGTGATCTGCAGAGCATTTAATTAAATCTGTACCTAGCATGCTTTCACACGTTATCAAGCAGCAAACTATCTAATTCCATTTATTCCGTTATAAGCCGTTATCTTGTATTTTATATGATTGTAACTCTTTGTTACACTTAAAGGGTACATTTTAGGTAAAAAAAAAAGAATGTACCAGTGCATTAAACTCTTTTCCATATATTTAGAAGGAATGAGGTTTAAAAAGTAGTGTTTCTGGTTTCTGCAAAAACTCTACTAGTCCCACCCATATGTTCCACTTCCTGCTGCCTCCTTTCCCAGGATGTGCAGGGAAGCCAGTGGCACTCAGTACATTGTAGTCTAGGGTAGGAACCAATCAGCAGCTTGACTGAACTGATAGGGAACTGAAGCCTGTCTTAGCTTGTACGACTGCAGGGCTGTGATTTGCTGTCCCACTCCTACTGTGCTTCTGGCAGGGACTATTAGGGTCCGCCCATCCCTCATTTGAAACTCGGACAGGAACTGTAGCAGATCTATAGGAGCTCCAATAAAGGGGCCTTTTTTTTAAAGACAATATTAATTTTGGCCAAAAGTAAAAGCTGCACCATATTGCCTACAAAATTGTTTTTTTTTTTATTTATGCTATGTCTCCTTTGACATTTCTTTGCTCCCTGTTTGCCCCACAATCTCCCTAGTTTAAATCCCTGCAGTTGACCACCTTGTGCCCCCTTACAAAGCTATCCCTGTTTTTGTCCTATGCAGAATGTTTCCTAAAATGATCACTCAGACTGCTGCGAAGGACTGGATTAACAGACGTCGTGCGCATATCCGCCCGTGGAGGAATTTTGTGGATCAGCGGCGTTTCTCTCGCCCTCCCAACTTCGGAGAACTGTGCAAGCGTATGACAAGGAATGTTGAGCATTTTCAAAGCAACTATATATTTATCTTCCTTGGACTCATCTTGTACTGCATGTAAGTATGGTTTTGGGTTTTCACACTGGTTCTGGTTTTGTACTGTAATTTTGTACGATAATCATCCAAAGCCTTCCCCTAGTGCTTTAACTTCACAGGCCCCACACTGCTCTTTTTTTTTGTCTGTTCAATGGACCACGACTATTGTTCAGTTCTCAGAAAGTGTCCAGTAGAATCTTGTCAGAGCCAGACTGAATTGTGCAATTTACTGACTCAGGCAGTGGAATAGGCCATAAGGTAAGCTATATAATGTCATATAAGTAAGAGTCTAAAACAGAAGGAAAAATGTAGCTAAAGACTTGAGTTGCTCATTATTCATTTAACTTTCTCTGATGATTCACTGTATTGATTGATTGAAGATTGTTTGACGGGGACTTATACCCATTCATATATGTATGTATGTATGTATATATTTATAATACACAAAAGCCATGAATATCTTCTAAATGATATCCTTATAATCCGTTATAAACAGAGAGTAGTGATGTCATTTCTGTCACACAACTCACTGAAACTTGTGTATTATAATAAAAATTACTCCCTGTTGCAAAATATGAGGATATTAGAAGTAACCTCGAAGTTCCATAAAATTCCTCAGTAACTTATAATATCCTTATAACTTACAAGAGGGGTACTGTATTCACTATATATTACCCGTGGGTTGGGGCCGACCTTGCACCTCTGGTTGCTGGTCGGGTCCTAGTTGAGATCTTCTCCTCGCTCTCGACACCCACCACCTTGCACTTCCTGCTTCCTTTTTTTATAGACGCGCGCCTTATCGCCTGCCCGTTTTTGAGACGTCATCGGCAGGGTGTGTCTGCGCGGGTCTATAAAAGTAACCTGGAAGTTAGGGTTGGTTGCAGTTCGGGTGAAACATCACGTGGAACGCCAAGGTGACTTCTAATATCCTCGTATTTTGCATATCTCAAATTGACCTTCTTTTCCACCTTTACAGAATCACCTCTCCGATGTTGCTGATCGCTTTAGCTGTGTTTTTTGGAGGTTGTTACATTATTTACCTGAGGACTCTGGAGTCGAAGATGGTTCTGTTTGGTAAGTCTTAATGACTGCTCATTACAAGAATGTAATACATTGTATTATAGTGGAACTCTCTCATTTTTAATTGTTTTACATATGGCTCATGGGAATACTTGATGGTTTGTATTAAAACAGTACTCTCTCAAACAGGACTTCTCGCTTAGTAAAAAATCTACTTCTGTAATCATTTACTGGGGACTGGTGGCACAATGCACTTGATAGGGTCTGTTTAACTCTGTCCGTTCTTTCTGCAGGACGAGAGCTTAGCACAGCAAATCAGTATGGCTTGGCGGGTGCTGTGTCATTCCCCTTTTTCTGGCTTGCAGGAGCAGGTGCTGCTGTCTTCTGGGTTATTGGTAAGTGTCTCTGCCTTTTTTTTTTTTTTATTCACAGCCTTGTACAATTATAGTCATGGGATGCATTATTCAGAAAGCTCAGAATTACATAAAAGCCACTACCCACAGCCTTTGCAAATAGTTCTTATTTTTAAAAATTAATTTCCTTTTCTCTGAAATAATAAAACACTACCTAGTACTTAATGATAACTAAGCTGCATGAATCCTTATTGGTGGCAAAACAATCCTATAGGGCTTATTAAATGTTTACATATTTTCATCAGACTGTGTGTTGATCCAAATTACAGAAAAATCCTTTACCCGGAAATCTCCCAAGCATTCTGGATAATAGAGCCGAAACGGTTATTGAAATGTACAGATCTGTTGTTCTTGTGATCTATGACTCTAATTGAAGTCACGATAATGACATTTTTGTTCTATCACTTTATTTTAAATAGGAATGCACCAAATCCATTATTCGGTTCCGGATTTGGCCTTTTTCAGCAGGATTTGGATTCGGGCGAATCGTTCTGCCCTGGCCGAACCAAATCAGAATCCTAATTTGCATGTGCAAATTAGGGGTGTTGAGGGAAATTGCATGACTTTTTGTCACAATATAAGGAAGTAAAAAAAAAATTCCCCATCCCACCCCTAATTTGCATATGAAAATAAGATTTGGATTTGTTTCGGTTTTCGGCCGACTCTTTCGCTTAGGATTCGGGGGTTTGCTCGAATCTAAAACAGTGGATTTGTTGCATCACTAATTTTAAACAACTAGAGGAGGAATGAATGGACCGTGTTGAGAAAAATAGATTGGCACACACACCAGACCTAAGCATTTTTAACTGAGGTCCAGTTCGTGCTAGTCTATTTTTCTTAAAAATGCCTGTTTAGTTATTTTAAACTTTGGTGTATAGGTATAGTTTGAAGTAGGGATGCACTGAATCCAGGATTCGGTTCGGGATTCGGCCTTTTTCAGCAGGATCCAGATTCGGCCGAATCCTTCTGCCAGGATGAACCGAATCCTAATTTGCATATGTAAATTAGGGACGGGGAGGGAAATTGCGGGATTTTCTGTCACAAAACAAGGAAGTAAAGAAAAATTTCCACTTCCCACCCCTAATTTGCATATGAAAATTAGGATTCGTTTCGGTATTCGGCCGAATGTTGCGTGCAGCATTCGGGGATTCGGCGGAATCAAAAATAGTGGGTGCATCCCGAGTTTGAAACATACAATATTTATAATTTGTTGCACGCATGGGACACCCATCTCTGCAAAGAAGAAACAGCACCATCTAGTGGTCAATATATTATTATACCGTTTTATTCCAACATTCTTTATAACTTTCAGCTTTTAGTATGAAAATAGTAAGTGTCACAGAGCAAAGGTGGTCTTAGGTTTATTTCATCTAATTTATTAAGGTTCCATAAAAATATAAAAATAACTTCAACCTGGGGGTTGAATCAGGGGTAGTTACAGGATGACTTCCTCTTTCAGTTTACAGATGTAGTTCTTCTGGTTACTATGGTGGCCAAAACATTTTTGACTGCTGGCTGCGCCATCTGTTGAGTGTCTGACCTAGCACATTGTACAAGCGGTCTTCATCTGATCTAGAATATAGTTAAAGGGGAACTATTGCGAAAATGAAAATGTTATATTAGCTTCAGCATACTGAAATAAGAAACTTTGTAAATATAATCCATTAAAAAATCTGTACTGTTTCTGAAATAATCAATTTATCTTCACAATTTCTCTCTCAGCCTCTGTTTTCTCTCCTTCTGTCTTCATTCAGGAGTTGGATGTCAGATGAATGATCCAATATATCTTATAAGGGGGCTCCGTTTGCCTAGAAGATGTATTGGAGCTCACTCTATTAAAATTACCAGAAATCCTGTCTCTCTACATGCAGGATTTTGTGCAAAGTCAGTTATTTTGTTTGTACTGGAAACAGTGAGCTCTAATGCATATGCTAGGAAAGGAAGCCCCCCTATAAGATATATTGGATCTAACTGTCAATGAATATCTGACACCCAACTGCTGCATTCACAGTTCACAGAAATCTGCTTTGGTTTTAGTGCGTTTCACTTTTAATGACACTTTAAAAGCTATGACGGTTATAATGGAGGGGGTTGCGAGACTTCATTTCTGAATGAATCTGTTGGATTACCCTTTTAAAAGAAAAGTCTGTCCTCATAGCAAAGCTACATCAGCTCCATAATGGCCAGACATCTGGTCTCCAAAACATGGCTGTGTAATCGTAACTTCTGTTTGTTCTTCATCTCTCTTTATACGGTAGACATTGGAATGGATAGAAAGAATACAGAAAACGCAGTTACATGCAGGGAGGGATGTTGTGTATCATCAGGATTTTATCTTCCGTGCTGGGGAATAAGTTGCACTTTATAACTATTTCTTTATAAGAATATTAATTTACTTTGTATTGTAGAGAAATAAAAGGAAGCTGACCACTTCTTTAAACTTTTCCTGGTGATTTTCCTCTTTGATTTCTAGGTGCCACGCTTGTTGTGATTGGGTCCCACGCATCTTTTCATGAGATTGAGGGAGAGGTTGAAGAATTGCAGATGGAACCCGTGTAACAGTCTTACGCCGTGGTCACCATTGAAATTCCCTGAAAGTGCAGTTCTCTGGGACTTTTAAACCCTGACTGATTTGTATCTCACTGCTTTGTTCCTTTTCCTGCTTTTGGTTTACCCCCTTCCCGGCTTGCACTTCGGCAGCAGGTTTTGCACAAGTATTTCTGAAGGTCAGTAAATCCTCTCTGTGAGGTGAAACAGAGCAAATAAAATCCCATGAGATTTTATATATGCACAATGGAAGAGTTGAAAAGACACAGGCTGCAAGCCATTGAAGAAATGGAAGGATTCAGTGCTTAATACTCGTAATCTCCATTTGTAAACTTTACTGTTTGTGATCTTGTAACTGAAGTAATAAACTTGTTATATAAGTACTATCCCTAGTGTTGCGGATTTCTTGTTCAATAAAATGTGATTATTACATTTATTGATTAAATTATGATTATTTTAATAATCATGATAGAATAACAGCCATATTAATCGACTGCAGGATAAAACTAGTGTGACACCAGCAGGTTATACACCACTTTTTCTATGGTCGGTGGTGTCCAACCTTTTCTCTGATCCCATATGTTTGCACATTAATTATATGTACAGGTCTATAGAACCCATGGGCAGACAAGTAAGTCACATGCATGGTTGCATTCCAGTGTGATTCGCTTGTTGGGTGAAAGAGGAGGAACAAAATGAGATTCCACCAGTAACAATAATTATGGAATTCCTTCTGAGGGAGGGGTAATTATGTTTCTGTGATTAAAATGGTTTGGTTGTTTCTCAAGCAATAAATGGCATCTGCAATTATGGTGACTAAATAAAACCTAAAATAGTTTGATTAAAGGAACTGTTCAGTGAAAAAAAAATGGAGTAAAAAATAGGCTCTGTGAAATAAAAAAATGTTTCTAATATAGTTAGTTAGGCAAAAATGTAATGTATAAAGGCTGGAGTGACTGGATGTCTAACATAATAGCCAGGATGCAACTTTGCCCTTAGCAGCTCTTTAACCTGTTAGTCAGTAACCAATCAGCGACTTGATGAGGGGACATATTTGTTCATTTTGTTTGTTTTGATCTAGTTAC
Organism: Xenopus petersii; assembly: GCA_038501925.1. Lineage (NCBI taxonomy): Eukaryota > Metazoa > Chordata > Amphibia > Anura > Pipidae > Xenopus > Xenopus petersii. The sequence continues at coordinate 27,314,096 of CM076684.1, read as the reverse complement.
TGACTAACAGGTTAGAGAAAACTAACAATAAAAACTTTTTGTGAAAAAAGTTGGTTTGACCAAAGTCTCTGAGTATTTTCCCTTTGATTATCCGACCCAACAATCCTCGTTTCTCCTCGAGTATAAAAACAGTCCAAATTTTCTTAAAAGGTCAGCGCTAACTAAAAGCTCAAGGAAAAAGAAGTATGAAAAAAGAGAGAGATAAAAAAACTCTTATAGTGTAGTATTTTGTAGGGAGTTGTAGTTCCACAACCAAAAAAATTTTTTCTATTTGGTGCAGTTACCCTTTAAAAAACACCACAGGTGGCTAGTAGATGGGTACTTACAAACGTTCAAAATTATCAAGTGCACATCGTTTGTTGAATGATGTAAAGTTGCAAAATGTTTCTTCTATGCTGGAAGAGGTTAAAAGTGCGCAGAAATAATGTAAAATCCCTTTTATTAAATATTTAAAAACCAATCGGTTACACTCACATTTCAGTAGTAAAAACCAGGCATATAGTCACTTTTCCATGTGGGTCCGTGCTGCTGCAAGTCTCTTTTAACAGATGCTGTTGGGGTCCCGACCAGCGTTTCCTCCAAAATCAGCTTGCTGCTTGTTTCCCTTCCGGACGCTTGGATGTGACGTCTGCTTACTTTGCCTTACACGTTTCGTTGCTTTCCGACTTCATCAGAGGCTTCCGTACCTGTAGTTTCTGCTTCGCCTCGCCTGTTCCCGGCAGCCCCTGTGCGTCTAATCACCCAGCAGCCCCTGCGCTCCCAGCTCTGTGTTCCTCTTGCTCCCAGACGTCTCCGCTTCGCTAGGCAGCGCTCCAACTTTACATCATTCAACAAACAAGCAGCACCAAATAGAAAACATTTTTTTGGTTGTGGAACTACAACTCCCTACAAAATACTACACTATAAGAGTTTTTTTATCTCTCTCTTTTTTCATACTTCTTTTTCCCTGAGCTTTTAGTTAGCGCTAACAGGTTAGAGAGATGCAAAGGAGGAAGTTGGGTTCACTCCACCCTTTCCAGATAACAAATATATTTTGCTTTTGCACAGCATCTGTCTATTTACCCAAATGTATTTTTACACTGTTCCTTTCAGGGAATTGTCCAAATTACATTGGGCTCAATTAACACCCTATAAATAGAGACTCTTCTTTTTTTTTTTTTTTTAACCATTCTCTTAATTCCACTTGAATGACTACGTATGACTCTCTCTTTCCTTAAGTGGTGTCTCTTTCTGAGTAACCACAGAACATCATATTCATCATGTGTTGTAGACTTCTTAGTCTGGCAGAGTCTGTATCTGCCAGGATCAACATAAGGATTAGGTGAGTCAAAGATCAAACTTCAATATTATTTCATTTTAACCATGTTACATGCCATGACTGGCAGTCCAGTAGTAATATAGCTAAATAATGGAAACAAGGCTACACTGCTGAGTAAATAGGACATTATGCCAATAGAAGTGGGATAATAGTCTCTGGGAAGGGAGTGTGGCTGTGGGAAAGCAGGTATAGTAGGGAGAGATGGTGCCTATAGTAACAGTGGGATAATAGTCTCTGGGAAGGGACTGTGGCTGTGGGATAGCAGGTATAGTAGGGAGAGATGGTGCCTATAGTAGCAGTGGGATAATAGTCTCTGGGAAGGGAGTGTGACTGTGGGATAGCAGGTATAGTAGGGAGAGATGGTGCCTATAGTAGCAGTGGGATAATAGTCTCTGGGAAGGGAGTGTGACTGGGAAAGTAGGGAGAGATGGTGCCTATAGTAACAGTGGGATAATAGTCTCTGGGAAGGGACTGTGGCTGTGGGATAGTAGGGAGAGATGGTGCCTATAGTAACAGTGGGATAATAGTCTCTGGGAAGGGACTGTGGCTGTGGGATAGCAGGTATAGTAGGGAGAGATGGTGCCTATAGTAACAGTGGGATAATAGTCTCTGGGAAGGGACTGTGGCTGTGGGATAGCAGGTATAGTAGGGAGAGATGGTGCCTATAGTAGCAGTGGGATAATAGTCTCTGGGAAGGGAGTGTGACTGTGGGAAAGTAGGGAGAGATGGTGCCTATAGTAACAGTGGGATAATAGTCTCTGGGAAGGGAGTGTGGCTGTGGGATAGCAGGTATAGTAGGGAGAGATGGTGCCTATATTAACAGTGGGATAATAGTCTCTGGGAAGGGACTGTGGCTGTGGAATAGCAGGTATAGTAGGGAGAGATGGTGCCTATAGTAGCAGTGGGATAATAGTCTCTGGGAAGGGAGTGTGACTGTGGGATAGCAGGTATAGTAGGGAGAGATGGTGCCTATAGTAGCAGTGGGATAATAGTCTCTGGGAAGGGAGTGTGACTGTGTGATAGCAGGTATAGTAGAGAGATGGTGCCTATAGTAACAGGGGGATAATAGTCTCTGGGAAGGGAGAGTGACTGTGGGATAGCAGGTATAGTAGAGAGAGATGGTGTCTATATTAATAGTGGTATAATAGTCTCTGGGAAGGGAGTGTGACTGTGGGATAGCAGGTATAGTAGGGAGAGATGGTGCCTATAATAATATTGGCATAATAGTCTCTGGGAAGGGAGTGTGACTGTGGGATAGCAGGTATAGTAGGGAGAGATGGTGCCTATAATAATATTGGCATAATAGTCTCTGGGAAGGGAGTGTGACTGTGGGATAGCAGGTATAGTAGGGAGAGATGGTGCCTATAATAATATTGGCATAATAGTCTCTGGGAAGGGAGTGGGACAACACAAGAGGTATAGCAGGTATAGTAGGGAGAGATGGTGCCTATAGGGGTGTTTCTGCCATGGCGCAAGGTGAGCACCTTGCCTCGGCGGCAGCTCCCCAGAAGTTCCCAGGGGCAAAAAGCCGCTCCTGGTAACTTTAAGAGGCCAGATCAGTAGCGCAATTCCACTCTGCGCTACTGATGCGGCCCCCACTGGACCCCCGCCTGCTATCTTAAGGTAAGCGCATGGGGGGGGGGCTTTGCAAACGCTGCCTCAAACGCGCCCTGTGCCTATAGTAACAGTGGGTATAATAGTCTCTGGGAAGGGACTCTAACTTTTTATCTACGTATCTGAGCGGCTATTAAATAACAGCTGGAGTACCATAGACTGAAACTGTGTAGAGTGCAGAGTAGTATAGTTAATGCACATTTCGATATTACGGCGCAGTATCTATGCACCAGCTTTTGGTTATTTTCTGTTTCTATTCACAGTATTTACCAACATAAAAAAATAAAAAAATCAGTCAATGTGCAGTTTTTTGGGGTATTTTTTATTCTTATTTGTTTTTGTAAATCACAGAAAATGGCAGGAAAACACAAGATAAAAAAAAAATCTGACAACCCGACATAAACTAATGTAAGAGGGGGGCGGAGACACAGAACAGAGACACAAAAAGAAAACCCCAATCATCCCGCCTCCGCCTGTAACTGAGAGCCTGTTCCTTGTGTTTAGCCACTATGACCGCCATTGTCCTTATACACAGACATCAGAACATCTAGTTCCTGGTCTCTGCCAGTTACACTGACCTGCTGCTTTCTCTCTATTTCAGACTGGCAGCCCATGGCACTACTCCTGTTTCAGAGCTATAGTTCTCTGCGTATGATAAATAAAGCTGGCATACTGGGTGCTGTCTTTCTACAATTTAGTGGCTCCCATTACCCATCCCCTTTACACAGGCATTAAGACACATTGCACTCTTCACACACACAGGCACAAATTCACCTACCTTATAGCTAGGGTGCCCACCTCATTTCTTTAATTCCAGCCTTTAACTTGCTGCCTGGCTGTTCAAATTACCTTATGCATGGCTGCTTATAAACAAGTGCAGTCTGCAGCATGCATCTCGTTTGATAACTAACCAGCCAGGCAGCATGCAGCAAGCATTAAAGGGACAAGGCAGTGACCCGACTCACAGTCCTTCCTTATTCAGTCAGACACATGGACACATTATTTATGCACCTTTTCTCGCTCAGACGTTCGGACAGATAAATTAGGGATGTGAAACTATAAACCTCTAACCCCACCCCCCCATCCCGCACACACAGACATCAATGATGCCAACCAATCATCTCCTCCTATTACACAGATGTGAGGTACATGGAGCTAAGACAACCTTCTAATACACAGAGAATGGGGGACATGCCACTCCCCTGCTAATGACACGGATGTTCCAGACAAGGATCTCTCACTCCCTCCTAATAGGCAGAAATCAGGGGCACAAACCTCTGATTCCCATAGATTCTAAGCACAGCAGATATGGAGGAATAGCAAGTTGGGTGGGTGTTATTACACAGACGAAGACTCTGATATGAGAGATGCTCTGTGGGGGGGCAGGGGGGGTCTCTCTGGAAATCAGGAGTTAGCAGGGTCCGACGAGTGCCCCCTTTAAACCCCTACCCTGTACACCAGACATAGACTTTTACAAGAATCAGTTGACTGGTATTACCTGTGCACATCCCCAGATTAATCCTCTGCACATGAAATATGCAGAGCAGTGATTTCACACTCCTTTCATAGCAAGCAGGTTAATAGGATGAAGTCTTTTCTCTCTCTCTCTCTTTATATATATAAATATATAATATATATCAATATATTCACAAGTATTCCCGTTGAGTGCGGTATTATGTCACTTTATATATATATATATATATATATATATATATATATATATATATATATATATATATATATATATATATATATATAAATTTTTATATATATATAAATTATGCCCACACTCACTCTCAAGTGAAGCCAGAGGTGCACGATCAATTATTTGTCATACATGAAGAAGCAATATCAGTACTCTCTGTTGTTTGTAATATTGTGATTTATTTCACCCAAAGTGGCATTTTATCCAACGTTTTGGATAAATCCTTGAAAAAGGTCTCCATGTGGGACCAAAACGTTGGATTAAATGCCACTTTGTGTAAAATAAATCACAATATTACAAACCACAGAGTGCTGATATTGCTTCTTTATATATATATATATATATATATATATATATATATATATATATATATATATATATATATATATATATATTCCTCAAAAAAGGAGCACTCACAGTTCTCATGAACAGCAAAAATATATTTAATGTGGGCAATATATTTTTGCTAATCATAAGACCTGTGAGTGCTCCTTTTTTGAGGACTACATCGATAATAAGTTTAAGGATTGCACCCAGGCATTTATTTGACTGATTTTTTTGTGCCGGCATTATACAAGTATATATATATATATATATATATATATATATATATACACAGAAAGCACGCGCACTCTGTCCCGAATTTCCACTTGTTGGGTGCTTAGTCAATTATATTGCGGTGGTCTTTCTTGAGTCACCAAATGTTTATTGTAACATCACTGTGCATGGAACGTTTCAATACATTGGATGCACAGTGATGTTACAATAAACATTTGGTGACTTAAGAAAATGGTGTGCTGGTCCTTCTTGAAAACTTATATATAGATATATATATATATATATATATATATATATATATATATATAGATATATATATATATATATATATATATAGATAGATATTTAGATATACATATATATATATATATATATATATATATATACAGTATATTCTCCCCCCAATCAATTGTTTAAGTGTTGAATATCCTTCTGGTGACTTAAGAAAATGGTGTGCTGGTCCTTCTTGAAAACTTATATATAGATATATATATATATATAGATATATATATATATATATATATATATATAGATACATATATATATATATATATATAGATAGATAGATAGATAGATAGATAGATAGATAGATATTTAGATATACATATATATATATATATATATATATATATATATATATATATATATATATATGTATACAGTATATTCTCCCCCCAATCAATTGTTTGTGTTGAATATCCTTCTGCCCTCGCCCGTGCCTGCATCTCAGAGTTTTATGCCATTGGTTACACCACTGTGTCCTTTTAACACTCTACATAAATGATGTCCAAAGCTGCATATCGTGCCCCATTGCTGAACTACATATCCCAGCATTCCCTGAAAGCCAAAGGAAATGTAGTTTAGCAGGTTAGATAATCCCTACAATTTCTCCCCTTTACCCCCTTGCTCAGCACTCTCTCTCTCTCTCTCTCTCTCCCTCTCTCTCTCTCTCTGTGTTACTTTTCTCTCTCTCTCCCCCTCCTTTATAATATAACATTTAAAGCAAAAAAAAATAAGAAGTCCAAAAAAAAAGGAAAAAAAAAATGGTTCTATTTATATTTATATATATAATATATATATATATTTATAATTTTACAGAAAAAGGGGGGGAAGAGAAATGAATTGAAAAGAACCAAAGGGGAACCTTGAACAGAAGTCTGGGGGGGGGGGTGGATTTCACAGCGGACCTTGCATTCCATTGGATTCTGTGGTTGCATTTTCCTGGGAGGGATTGGGGGTTTTCGCCTGTTTTGGTTTTTTTGTATTTTTCCTCTTTTGTGGAGTAGGGTGGGAGGGATTTGGAGGTCGTATAGGGTCCAGGTTTGGAAGGTGCTTCTCTGTGAATTTAATAATAAGACTCCTTTTCTACCCAGCCTGTGGATTAAAGGGATAGGCAACAGGTTAGATTCTATAGCAGGACAAAGAGAAAGGTTCATGATATAATTTCCCCTTGATATTCCATACATGGGCATGCCTTAAACAGGCTCCATCCATTATCATGTCAATTAAACTACAAATTTCACTTGTTCCGATTATAACAGTAAAGGCAAAACAAACCCAGCTGAGATTTACAATTGAATATACAGGTGTAGGATGGGTGCCTGGATTCAATATGGGGGTTCTGGAAAATGCCAGAGGGGCTGCTGAAACATGCCAAAGAAAGCCATTATTTCATGACCTGTTGGGGCCTTGGATTGTACACTGAAGCGTATATTGAATCTCATTACTGACCTTGCTCTAATGAATAGTAAGGCTCTGTACACCACATGATTGGTCAGACTTTGCCCAGTCCCTGCCCCCATTCTATCTTTATTAGCCTCTTTATTTGGAAGTCATACCTCTTTTGTGGCAGTCCTGGGTTCCCAACATAACCCCCCCCCCCCACAATACCTGTACTAAGATATTAAGCATTGGCAAATGGGAGTGGAACTATAACAAGGGACATTGTAAGGATGGAGTACTTCATAAAGACATCATAGGACTTGAAGCTTACCTCCTGGGTGTCTCCTAAGGATAAGTTTTCGGATCTCATCATATATAAAGATGAGGAAGCTGTATGGGAAGGCACAGAACCACCAGCTGGGCCTATGGAGAAAACAGAGATCATTAGTCACTATACTTAATTACATGCTTTATTGGTTAGTTGGGGTTCACATTGTGGCAGCCAATCTCCCTGGTTATCTATAGTAGTACTACAAAGATTTACCAACCCCTGTAATGTCCTGAAATGTCTGATAGATTCCATTATATTTGCTGTCACATTATTATCTCCAAGATCATAAAAATGTGACTCATTTTACCACTGTAATGGTAATCACTGGGCATATCCAACTACCCAGACCCCTTCTTTACCAAAATTCTAAATATATATTGTTTCTTGATACCATCAAGGGCAAGATTTTCTGTTACTGAGGCTACTTTTACTATATGAGACCGGAAATTATATTGTGTTTGCTTATTATATATATTATATTGGTACAATCATCCTCACCCATATCCCACTGCCTCAATGTCACTTACTTTAGCGGGTACATTCTTAGTGCAATGTCCATTCCAGGGCAGTAGGACAAGAATGCAGCCAATGCTGTTTCTTCAAACAGACCAAAGATGAGGATTTTGTTCCTGAGAAAGAGAAGACACATTGAAGGTTGGATTGGTTAAAGAATAAACCTTTATTTAGTATTATTGACAAATGCCTTATCTTTGGCTATATAGTGGAGGGAGTTAAGTCATCATTAGGAACATTAGATAGCCCCTGCCTATGAAGTCCATCTACAAGGCTAGTCAAGACATAAAAGTATAAATTTGGGGTCAGGCCATTTTGTGCAAGCATTCCAAAAAAGATAAATGAAGATGTGCTACACAGCCTGGTTGCAACCATTTTGGCTGTGTGTGTAATATTGTGATATAATAGTAGATGCTATGGGTGAGGACATCCATGGTGCTTAGACTTTAATGATAAGGGCTGGATGAAGTGTAACCATAATATATAGATTGTCTCTTACTTCATTCCCTGCTGGAATACAGAGTTCCTCCTTGTTTTACAGATGATGACGTCTGCCCATTGTACAACAACAATACTGACAAAGAAAGCTGTGTGACATGTGAATTCCACAATTTTCCTCTGCTCGTACGTCTGTGGGTGTGGTGGAGAAAGCAAAATGTTGAAATACAACTCTCTGGTCCAAATCCTTCTATTATATACTGTATTCCCTCTACACGAGTATTTCCCTGTCTCTCCTTTACCGAAAAACCCAACTACCACAATCACCGAATCAAGGCATCAAGTGGTATTTTATCTTCCTCTTGACAAGTACAAGACTTCAATTACTTGGAAAATGGCATCAATCAGGATCTATTTAGCTTTCGGTCTACAGAATTAACCTACCTCTACATGTTATAGTGCCTTCAATATTTTATATATTTTGATATTTTCAATATCTTATATTGAGTTAAAAAGAAGAGATTCCAGAACTAACCCACTGCTGTCCATAGCTATCTTCCAGATCATTTACTGATCGGTCATCCCATGTTAACCGGATCCCAACCAAGTGAGATGGGAGGAAGCCATTTTCTGCCAAGATTACAAAGTAGGCGAAGAAGCCACCCAAAGCTTGAATCATACCTAAGAGGGCAAGACAAAGATTAGGAGGTGGACTAAAGGGGAGGGAAGTGAGGAACAATTGGAAAGAATAACAATGCACTACAAAATGCAGATTGTGCATCCTTACTAAATCAGCAGCCATTTTTGGGTTGTAAATATCAGTTTAAGAAACATGCTTTAAAATGCACAGTGCATTCCTGCCCTACTCACCAATCTGCCCATATGCCATGCTGATTAATCTTTCATTCACCAGTTTGTCTGTGCGAGGGTTTCTTGGCTGGCGCTTCATGATGTCGCTCTCTGCAGCTTCGTATGCCAAGGAGATGGCAGGAACCTGTAGGGAATGCATGTCATTATTTAGCATGGCATCCACACCAAAACCACAACACTCAATACAAGGACTATTTAGTGAGCCACCATTGACTGGGCCCACAGTATGAGCTCTGTAGTAGTTGTATTAAAGTAGTTTTCCTTACTACTCACCATGTCAGTTCCCAAGTCAATGCACAGGATGGTGATGGTACCCAGTGGCAGTGGAATATTGGCCATAATGAAGAGCAGGAAGGGAGTGATTTCAGGAATGTTACTAGTCAGGGTGTATGCTATGGATTTCTTTAAGTTGTCAAAGATAAGGCGGCCTGCAGATGAATAATAGTTGTATTAATATTTATGTATCAAATTACTGCAACAAGGCACTATCATCCCAAGTATGCTAACATTGTTTCTTTGGTTGCCCTTACCTTCTTCCACACCAGTAACAATGGAGGCAAAGTTATCATCCAGCAGGATCATGTCAGCTGCCTGCTTTGAGACATCTGAACCTGCAATACCCATAGCTACCCCAATGTCAGCCTTCTTTAGGGCAGGTGAGTCATTCACACCATCCCCTGTCACAGCCACTATAGCACCCTGCACAGAGAAGAGAAAGAGTCGTGTTAGACTTGAATGGGAAAAGAAGTTGTTTTTAAATTGTTGACCTTGGTGTTCCCAGCATTATTATGAATATTCCTTACATCATAAGGGATCATCTACTAACATAGCTGCTAAACTGCACACTTTGCATAGTCTAATACAATTTAGAAAATGATAGCAAAGATCTTATCGGTTGCTATGGGTAACTGCACTGCAATTTAGCACCTATGTTTGTAAATGAGCCCCAGTAAGTTAGAATTCCCTCCATACTAGAATCAGGTCTGATATAAAGATAAAATTGTTTTTATTTTATTATAATATTAACCAATAGCAATAGGATTAACTATAGTCCTATTTATGAGGCATTTAATTAACAAGAGGCCATTCTTGAATGGTGGAAAGGAGTGCACATTTCAAAAACATGGCGGCTTGAGCCTGCTTTTTGCACTTTGCTGTTAGTGCCCACAGATGCAGGTCCTGGCTCCAAAGTATTCATGTCCTTGTCTGCAAATGATTCCTGTCATGTTTACTACTCTGAAGCATTGTGTCAGTTTCCATTAATTGTTGGAAATGTAGATGTCAATGTAATGAAGTCAATTAGGTTACTGTCGCTGGGTGTGCTTTAGTTCTTTAGAAATAGGTCGAAGAGATGAAAAAAAGTAAAATTCCAAGCTGTGTCAAGATCCTACGGAAATTGTATATTTCTGTCCGAACTTTTATAAATAAGCAAAGATGGAAAAAAATTGGTAATATTCTAAAGCTTTCTACTGTTTAGTTGCTCTGATTTAAATACACAATGTAATGTAAATATATAGGCATTGATAGGATATTTCCCAAGCTCTGACCAGTTAGTTTAAAGGGACCTTATACAATCCAAGTATAGATGTATTTAAAATATATATAATATAAATATTCTTTATGAGTAATACAATAATACCCTAATATGTGGGACATAATTAGTTTGTCCTAAAGGCATTGACTGGTAAAGCAAATCTAGTTTTCTACTATTTTTCATATGAGTTTGCCACTGGATGTCATTACTGTCACTACTGGATGTCACTAGAGTCTGTGGATGAGGGTTACCATAGCTCTTCCCACTCATGAATAAATTACATAAAAATAGAGAAAATATAAGCCTCAAAATATAAACAGGCTTTCACCTGACGCTGGCATCCTTCCACAATAATGAGTTTCTGCTGGGGAGATGTTCGGGCAAAGACAATCTCGGTGTGGTTCTGAAGGATCTCATCTATCTTCTCAGCAGGCATGTCCTTCAGATCGGTACCATGAATGACACAGGCCTTGGCATCTCTGAGGAAAGGAAAGAGAAAGAACGTGCTGTAGGATGCTACCTCCTTATACCATCTAAAATTGTACAGTCCTACTCTGTTTCACCCCTATGACCTTATTTATTATCTTGTCTTTTTCATCTGGGATGGTCATTTAGACCTAGGTGCTGTAAGAATCACACTACTCAATTTCCTTCTTTTCTTATGTAACTTGGTGCTCAGTAAAACTTGGCTCACCTGGGGTTGACTTGGCTTACTGGAATATTGAGTCTGGCTGCTATATCCTCCACTGTCTCGTTTCCCTCTGAGATAATTCCCACTCCTTTGGCAATAGCTTTCGCTGTAATTGGATGATCACCTGTTACCATGATAACCTGCAGAGTGAGACGTAGAGTGTCAGCATTAGACAAGATAGGCAGGCATAACTGAATTCACAGTTTTGGGATTTAGTTGAACACAGAGCTGGCTGAATATTGAACAAAATCTGAACCCTAATTTCCATATTCAAATACAGGCAAAAAACTGCCATCATGAAAAAAAAAACATGGCGTATTGGTTCAGACGGAGTTCAGCTAGGCGCTAAGTATTCAGCCAAATTCCTGCAAATAGGAGGAGAATCACAAACCAAATCATGGATTGAATGCTTTAAATATATAAATACCTGAAAATGGACATTTTTTTGGAAACTTAGTGTTACACAGTAAAAGTGTTTACAGGAAATATCCCTGAGCCTCTCTCTACTATAGTAGACCAAGACTGGATTTTCTTTTCCTGCACTACTAGAAACTGAGATTCATACTGTCTTGGGAGACACCTACAAACAACCTGGTATACTGGTAACTAAAGGTGGCCATACACTGGCCGATAAAAGCTGCCGACAGACTGAGTCGGCAGCTTATTGGCCCGTATATGGGGCCCCACGAAGTCGGCCAGATCGCGATCGGGTGGGACTAAAAATCCCATTGGATCGCGGCCGCATCTGTTCGTTGATGCAGTCCCGCGATCCGACAGCCCATAAAGCCACCATTAGGATCCGATTGTTGGGCCCTAGGATTGGCATATCGGGGAGCGATCCGCTCATTTGGCGACATCGCCAAACGAGCGGATCTCTCCTTGTATGGCCACCTTAAGAACCTTGCAGTCTAGGGAGACACATATGAAAAGCCTCCCTTCTTTTCTGGTAACTTATCATCAGTCTTGGGATACACCTACAAACAGCCCTACTAGTAACCAAGAATTAAGCAGCTTCCTTAAAGACCTATGACAACAGCCTCCCTGCCACCCCTATATATAGAAATCTGTCTGGCACATTAGGTTTATGACTGCAGGCAGCTCATAAATCCTTAAAATCTATATAACACTGAACCATTAGACAGTTTTTACTCTAAAATCTATATGACACTGAACCATGTGACACTTTTTACTCTTTATACACAGATGAGGACCTTGAATCTCTGAAGACACAGCTTGCATTCTAATCCAATTTATATTCCTTTCATCTTACCTTGATACCTGCACTTCTGCATTTGCCAACAGCATCAGGCACTGCTGCCCTGGGAGGGTCAATCATAGACATAAGCCCCACAAAGCACATGTTCTCAGTGCTGAAGTTCTGATCCTCTGTGTCAAAAGCAAAGCCTTTGGGATAGAGCTCCTCTGGGAAGTAATAGTGGCAAAAACCTGTATGGCACAGCAGAGAGATATATGGATATGCCTTATACAAACCAAACACATGGGCAACATAACACAAACCTAGTTTCTACACAATGAACACAGAAACAACAAAGCATACATGTTAAAGGAGAACTAAAACTGAACTAAAGAAGTAGCTAGAAATGTTGTACACTATGTTTTTGGCTTCTGTACCAGTCCAAGGCAACCCAGGTCTTTAGAAGAAAAAATATATGCCTCCGAAGATGCCTCAAAAGCTCCCATAATACTATTCGGCTGATTTACTGCACATGCTCTGTGCTGTAGTCACAATATACAGTACACAATAGAATATAAATGTCACAATATAAGGCTGATTAGTAATTAATACTGATAATTACTACATGGCAGCACAGAAATCAGTTCAACTAGCATCAGAATTTAATTATCTGCCCAGTAGCATCAGCTTATATTACAGACAAACCTCATTTTCCGCTTACTAATTTAGGAAGAGCACCTGAATTTAGCTTCTCACCAGCTGCTCAGAGCTCACTGAGAATGTGAGTGTCCCAGACACTTTCCAAGATGGTGACCCCCTGTGACAAGTTTAAAATCCTGGATCATTGCTGCTATTAACAAGCTGAAACTTTAGGCTGGTGCAATTAGTTCATTATATAAAATATTGCATTTTTAGCCATATTCATTTTTAGGATTCAGTTCTCCTTTAAAGACACTTGCACGTAAATATACAAACATGTTCCCCCTTACACACAGTGTCATCTCTCTTTATTTACCAAGTACTCTCTCTCCCAGTCCACCAAGCTCCAGGTAAGCATTTTGGAAAGCCTCTTTAAGTTCATCATCCAATGGCTGTTCTTTGCCCTGGATTAGGATGGTAGAGCAGACATCCAGAATCCTCTCTGGGGCTCCCTTCATCACAAGCAAGTAGCGGTTATCATTGGGGTCTTCTGTCTCGTGGATGGAGAGCTGGACAACAAGATATGGTGTAAATCGGGAAAACCAATAGTTTTATAGACAGACCAAATTTTATTTTATTGCTATCTGGGCCAGAGAAAAAAGTATAATTTTATCGTTTATGACATGAAATCTCCTGTAAGTCTATGGGAAAATATGGAATTGAATGGAAAGGAGATATATCTTTCTCATTTAATGGAATGTGGCCCAAAAGTTTGGGGAATTCTACTGTGAACTGTGCATAATGTTTATACATGTAGTGATTGTGTATAATTTTTCTAACATTATGATGTACGCACACCATTATGTAGCAGTCTTGAAGGCACCTCAACTTTTTCAAGCCAGTAAGAGTCAGCTATGACTTAACAACCTGCCTTCAGCTAAAGAACTGACTTTAGGGGGTTATTTACTAAGCCTTGATTTTTTTCTAGTCTGACTTTTTGGGGAGAAAAAAACCTAACATTTTTCAAGATTTATTATACCCCAATGCATCTGAAAAACCGGCATCTCAAACCTGACGAGGTCCGGTATAAGTCAATAGCAGATGTCCCTATCCCAATCTGAAAATATCCTGGTCTGTGCTGGGTTTAGCTCGATAATCCTGCAAATTTGTGGTTTTCGGGGCATTAACCTGAAAAATTTGGTGATTCTGGAGTCTGACAAATTCTTACGATTCGGGTTTTCGCTAGATTTTATCAAGTTTTTTTCCCAATCTGACTTTTTCGAGTTATTTTATTGATAAATAAGATAAAATTGTGGATGGGCGTTTGGTCGAGCTTGGTTTAATAAAAATATGAGATAAATCGGAGTTTTAGTAAATAAGTAAATAACCCCCATTTGCAAGTTTAAGTTAATTGCTCTATGAAAATGGGTTACTATCAGTCAGGATCAAACTATGCAGCCTGTTTGGCTTTGGAATGGAGGCCTCCAAGCACTTGTTCATCCTTGTGCTGGTGCTAATGCTGCCTATTGGGAATTTTCAGGTTTTACCTCTAGCTAAGTTAGCAACATGCCTAAATGCAAAGAAGGAAGGCTCTATGCCGGCACTAAGTTATAATCTCTTACTGTAAATTCTATTTATGGGAAACTGAATAAAGCCACGTATAAAAAGGGAATATTTTTCCCTTAATGGTAAACCAGTTCATGCTGTGGACAGACTGAGGTAGTGTGATTTTACATGATCTTTTAACATCAGTAGAGTCAGGCTCCTCACATAATCCAGCAGGATCAATTTCATAGTTAACATATTGCTTGGTAAAGTACAGGCTAAGAATAAAGAATCAGCAATGAAGGCCAGATCTGATGACATGTGGCAGGTGCACACTGCGGGGATCTTGTTGAAAATTCTTCTCATCTCTTGCCTGACAGCAGTATATTTCAGAACGTTGTCTAACCTGATACTTGTTGGTGGAGTTGAAGGGAATCTCGGCCACCTTCTTGTTCTTCTCTCTTATCGCCTTCACAGACCCACAAGACAACTCAATGCACTTTAGGAGAGCAGACTCTGATGCATCACCTGCCACGTCCCTCTGAGGATACACAGATATTCAGAAACATTGCAGAGATTGATATGACAAGACAATTTACAGGAACTAAAAATGCAAGTTGATCCTATATAAAAAAAAAAACAGTTTTCCTCATTCACAATATCAGTGAAAGCCCTCTTTTAATCTTTTATGTATATTCACATAGTGACGGAGAAACCTTTGTTCTGTGCTAGCAGGCATTTCAGGCTTCCTGCAGTTAGACTTACAGTCAGAGGGCCTCATTTACAATTGCACTACGAGGTTGAACCTAGCCCTTTAGGCATTTCCCGACACTGCACAAAGAATCTACTGTCAGGCCTATGGAAAGCCTATAGTACAGTAATCCCTACCATCCCCAGTGTTCCAGAGCTTGCATATTCTCAAAGACTAGACAAAGCAGTGAACCATACAGAGACAGTGCAACTCTTTGTGCTCTGTTCTAGGATTGTCACGAGTTGGACCTCAGGGCACAAGGAGAAAATGCAAATGGGGTAATGTGCAAAGTACAAAGAAATATAAAACTTGTGCCATGTTATTGCACTTTGCACATTGCCCCAATTTCATGACCATGAGCAAACCCTTCTCTCAAGAATCTGTGATTAGAAGAATGTCGCTATTGGATCTCTTATCCAGAAATAAGTTTTCCCGGAGGTTCTAAAAGCTCAAATAATTTTTGACATATTTGCTTTTTTTTCCTATAATAAGAGAGCACCTTGCTAATGTTTAGCTGATAGCAAAACAACTGTATTTATTTTTCATATTTTACATATATCCAAACCAATCGCACCATTGCAAGTATAGTAACAGTGCTCAATGTACAGCAACAAGGTCAAGTCTCACCTTCAGTACAGGGATGTTATCATTCCCAGCTTTGAAGACAGCACGATTGCAGAGAGCAGCAATTTGAGCCAAGGCCAACCAGGTTTGGGAACTTTTATCAAATGATGCTCCTAAAAGTTAAAAAAAATGAACATAGTCAAGGAAAACAGATGGAAAAAATAAGGGCAGGATAGTTGTGTTCTCAGGAGTGCGGAACTCAGAATGAGAAAGGAAAGCAATGAAAGTAGACATTTTTTGTGTCTGAGGCATCAAGACGCATCTTATACAAATATTTTCCTTACCTGACTGGTCCTCTGTTGTGTCAGCTTCATGGATCTGATTATCGAACCACATGTGTGCCACAGTCATACGGTTCTGTGTCAGGGTGCCAGTCTTATCAGAACAGATGGTTGAGGTGGATCCCAGGGTCTCTACGGCCTCCAGGTTCTTGACCAGACAATTTTTTCGGGCCATACGTTTGGCAGTGAGTGTCAGACACACCTGAGGAGCAGTGTAAATACAATTATTACGTCTCATTTTTAAATATATATTGAAGTGCTAACATTGTTCATTTGGACAATGATGAAGTTAATAAATAACCAGTACTTACAGTGACAGTGGCCAGCAGTCCCTCTGGCACATTAGCGACAATGATGCCAATAAGGAAGATGACGGCCTCTAGCCAAGAGTAACCCAGGACCAGAGAGAGGATGAAGAAGCTTATTCCTAGGAATACGGCCACACCAGTGATCAAGTGGATGAAGTGTTCAATCTCTTTGGCTATGGGAGTCTTCCCCACTTCTAGACCAGAAGCCAGGGTAGCAATACGTCCCATTACTGTCCTGTCCCCTGTAGCGACAACTACTCCACGGGCAGTACCTGTAAATAGTTCATCCAAGTTAACACTGACCATGTCACTTCTAGAACTCATTATTCAACAGATGCTCAGGAGTAACCCAAAGTTACTCAGTGAATGATCTCACTTGAAGAATAGTTAAGAAACACATACTTATATACATGTATACTAATATACAGAGTTAGGAAGATTTATAGAACATTGGTGTTTTTAAGATAATTACCTTCAACACAGTTGGTGGAGAAGAAGGTGACATTTCGTGTTTCGAGCGGATTATCATGTGTGCAGTCAGGTGACCGTGTCTGAGGCTCAGATTCACCAGTCAGTGAGGAGTTATCTACCTGCAAGTGACAAATGTATTGGCACAGAGAGTAACAGCCTACATACTGAAGGAGGCATAAATGGCCCAGGTTCTAGCAGGAACCCCAGTACCAGTATAAGACCATGTAGAAGACATTGCTTCTTCTTGAATCAGGATTGTTGCAGGCATTTAAAAGAGGTTTGGAGCTACAGAGGTTAAATAGGACCTCTAGCACCTTAAATATTGGCCATTGGAAAGGAGTCAGTGTAAATTCCGTCTTCTTCCAGGGGATTATATCATGGGAACTTTCATTTTAACGTTTTTAAGCCTAGCAGCACCCCTGTCTGTCTGAGCAGCCAGTATAGTAGCATTATGGTGCCAAAGCTTTAGGAGACCTGTTATGCCCAACGGTAGGGGTCGGTGGTTTCTGATATATAATAATAAGCGTCGGACTGGGGGGCCTAGACTGTGCCTGCCTCCGGCACAGACTAGGGAAGACAACCAGAAGCCGCAGTAGGCTTTACACAAAGAACGGGACGGGGCCCATCAGATTTTTTCCCAGTGTCCCGCCGGCCCAGTCCAACCCTGTAGTGCAAAGAAAGGGTATTCTAGACTTGCATGGGTCCTACCTATTCTATAATAAAAGGAATTACCCTGTGTTCTTGATTTACTTCTAGTTAAAGGAGCATCTCATTTATTGCAGTTGAATTGATTGTTCTCCAAAAAAGGTGGACCTTACATAATTTTGAGCTTGTGTAATAATACATTAATATTCTGATCTATTTCTCCTTCATTACAAATGTTGCCATCTTCTCTTGGAAAATCAGGTCTTTCCAGTCTCCCTAGCTTGTTATCTCAATTCCTTTAATAACGTTCACATCAAGAAGTCAACCCTAATCCATAACCAGGTGTAGATTATGGAAGCCCTTCTCTGATTCATGACCATTTTAACCCCTCTGAGCCTTTGCTAGACCCATAGCTGGGTCTAATTTTACGTCACTGAGGAGAATCACTGCAATGGGACAGGGCAGGTCTATCAAAGTCAGTCAATTTATCCAATTATGGATATGACAGAGATGTCATTTGCCTAGAGTAATTGTTTCCATATTATTTTGGGGCCTTAGCATTCTAGCTATGACTTTATCCAGTATATTCCTAGCACCAGCACAAGGGCTCATTTGAGAATAGTAAACAGTCATGCACTGGTGCCTTCAATTGCCTTGTTTCACCATCACCCAAAGGAATGCTAGATACTCACTTTGCAGCCATGAGATGAGATGATCCTAAGATCAGCTGGTACTCTGTCGCCACCTTTGATTTCCACAAGATCCCCAACAACCACTTCTTCGGCATTTACCTGCATCTTCTCCCCCTCTCGGATAATCAGCGCTTGCTGATGAACAAAGCAAAATTTAGAAGTTTGAAAACAGACTGGAGGCAGAGGCACTAATTTGAAGTAAATGATTCTCCCACCACCTCCCCAAAGCAGCCTGTGGCTTGAAAACCAGGGAAACAGGGGCTTAACTACCATGGAAACAGACCCTGTGGCTGCAGGGGCCCCAGGAGGCATAGGGGCCCTTATGAGGCCATAATTAATAAATACGTTTTATATATATTTGTAATACAGGGCAATCACTGGATATTTTGGGGGCCCTAAAATTATTTTGCTGTGGGGCCTAGTAACATCTAGTTACGCCACTGCAGGGAAGTCTTGCTTGCAGCTTTTCATCTAGTTCCCGCCACTGCTTAACCAATCCCCTAATGCGACTGTCTGCTCAGTGAGAATCCTTTCCTCCTTTGCATTAGTTGCAATCTGCCTCTTTAGATTCTGAAACTCATACTGCAAAAGGAAACTGGATCCAACATCAAAGAATGTTCCGTAGAATGGATATTCCATGTTCTACAAGATGCACATGGTCATTCTGATACCAGTTACTTACTGTTATACCAAACATTTAGGAGGTTATTTATTCAATCCCTAATAGTAAAATCTTAAAAAATTCAAGTATTTTTCACTAGAAAAGTTTAATTTTTAGAGGGGAAAAAACTTGAATGCTGCAACAAGCCAAAAACTAAAATCCAGCAAGTCAGACCTGTTGAGGTCCTGTATAAGTCAATGGGAGATGCACCTATCCCAAATTGAAGTTATCAGGGTCTTCGGTGGGTTTAGCCTGAAAATCTTACTTTTTCAGGATTTTCAGGCAAAAACTTAAAAAACCAAGCAATTCGGGGAAAAAGCCTGAAAAATTTCAGCGATTTGGGTTTTCGCTAGCTTTTATAGATTTTTTTCCGTGATCCTATTAATTCTGGTTATTTTATTAATAAATAAGATCAGATCAAGCATGGGAGTGTGGTTCTTGTTTTTATTTTTTAAAAAACATGACATAAATTTGGATTTTAGTAAATAACCCCCTAAAAGTATGAAACCTGTTCTGGTGCTGATTGCTTCTGTTCTGTTTTTTTTCTGGCTGGGCACTACAGTGCTATGTGTTCCTTCCTATTGACTACACTTCTCCTTCAACTTTCTTCTTTCCCTCTGCCTCTTTTACCCATGGGCTTTATCGTGTCCTACTCACCTGGGGCACCATGTTTTTGAAGGACTCCATGATTTTGGAACTCTTGGCTTCTTGGTAATAAGAGAAGCAGCCAGTGATGATCACGACAGCTGCCAAAACGATACCCAGGTACAGCTGGAAAGGAGACGATAGAGTGACGAAATGCACTGCACATGCTCTATATATAGTTACTAAGGGGTTACACTCATATTGAATGTCAAACTAGGCATATTGTGTACTGTAACCAGTATGGAGCTTTGCAGTGATACTATAGTTATGTATGATCATACTATAGCCGGTCAACTAATTGTAAGCTTAGCATCTATAGTCATAGCTCATTATATTGTAACCTTATAAACAAAAGTGTAAAATCAAGTTTCTATACGTAAAAGGGATTCCCTGTATGCACTTCTTGAATAGTCTAGCTTTTCAATGTAAACATATATATTAATAAACCCATATATGATTTCATTTACTTTCATAATAAACTGAAGTTTAGACCTACCACTGAACATCTACATCCTAAAATTGTCACCCTACAGACATAAACATATGTCTTCTCTCAGCTTCTCAAAGCTGACTGAGTATACTGAGGAAAAGCCTGTAACATCCTTTAAGTGCAAGATTTTCTGTAATCAATTAACTCTGTATATTGAAAATGTATCATAATACATTAATTAGGGACTCCTACTACCTATATTACCAGTTACCCCACTCCCCCTTTTTCTAAGTGTCTACTTTTCCTGTTCCTGTGCACTTATGCTATCCAATGCCTGTAATGAGCTGGTAGAGAGAGAAAGAGAACTGAGCAACACATCTAGAAGAGATTGAAACAAGAGGTATTTGTGTTGCTCACATTGTCGCCCGCGGGATCATCTTCCACACCCTTCTGGATACTGTAAGCCAAGAAGCAGAGAATAGCCCCGATCCACAGTAGAATGGAGAACCCTCCAAATAACTGGCGGCAAAACTTTATCCACTCAGGGGTGGTGGGAGGAGGGGTGAGGGCATTAGGTCCATCACGTGCCAGAATCTCTGCTGCTTTGCTGAGTGTAAGCCCCTGTGAATAGTTACAATAGTGTGAGAGATGTGAACAGGCAAATGAGCAAAGGAAATGGCATGAAAATAGTTGTGTGTACGTTCAAGAAGGAGAAACTATAAGTGTGATTGTGTGTGTGTAGAGGAGAGAAAGAGGAGTTGTGTGTGTGTAGTGTAGAGCAGTATGAATAGTAGAGGAGATAAGGAATAGAAATAAGTATAAGTGTGGCTGTGTACACTAGAGAATAAAAGGAATTCAGTATTGTGTGTTGATTTGCCGCAAACTCCCACGTTCCAGCAGCGGTGAAAATATTTCGCGAAACTGTGTCAAAATTAGCCATGTGGCTCAACACTGCATTATATTTTTATTACATTAAAACACTCTCATTTTTTGATGTTACTGTTCCATTAAACAGCAACATAGTTACAAAGTGTAGTAGTAGATACCATTACCAGTCAACGTGTTTTTTAAGAAATTGGAAACATGGGAGCTCTTTTTTCTATCGAAAAAGCAGTTGTAGCTCAGTGGATGGTAGTAGCAGTATACTGAGCGAAAAGCCCCAAAGCAGAAACAAGGTGCAACGAAAAAAAAAATGCCCATGGAGGGAATGTAATATGTTTTGCTGGTGCAAAAAACGTTTGTGAATGATAGCGACCATGTTTGTGCCGTCTTTGACAGATTAAATACCTTATCAACTGCCTTGCAATGTTTGCGACCAAATTGCTAATGTGAACTTCGCAGTGGATGTGATAGAAATTTGCAATTGCAAAACATTTTTGCCACAAAATATTTAACGAAACTCCAAAGCAGGTGTTAAAAGGTTAGCAATGCGCAATTAAGATTTGCAATGCAATAAAAGCCTAACGTAGACGTATTACATTGAGCAGGCGACTTTTTATTCACAAAGTTTTGCTCTTTGCGAATTTTATTACATTTCCCCCATAGACTCTAATGTCGTTTGTGCTAAAAATGATGCGCGACAAATGTGACAAAATATTTGCAACAAAAAAGTTTCGCAAATGTTTGTGCCAGATTCGCTCATCACTAGTGTAGAGTGAAGGACTGAAAGAGTAGGTGTAAGTATGAGTGTAAATGTATGAGTGGGGTGGAGCAAAGGTGGAACAGGAACAATAGAAGAATATGGCAGCTTTGGTGACGTTAGTGCATCGCTCACCTGCACACAGTCTGTATTGTATTTTCTGCATACTTCTTCAACTGACATTTTGTGCTCTGTCTGGGGGATAAAAACAAGGAAAAGTTGTAACTAAGTGCAATGTTAATATCATCTCTACACACTACCTTTTTATACTCTTGATTCCTTTCAGACTGCACCACTAGCAATGAAATTTCCCATCCATACCCCTCAACTAAACACACATGCCCTGATTCACTCCCTCTTCAGCTACTAACATCACACTACTACAGCCATATACAGCATGTGGGTAAACGTTATTAAAGTGGACAGCACAACCCTGGGCACAGCTGTGGTTATGTTAATAAAATGTGCGAAGTTTGCTAACTTGCTCAAATGACATCTAACCAAGAGCCTCTTCACTAACACCCCCCAATCAAATATATTATTCACAGCCAAATCCCAGCAGGCTGTTACCCTCACTACTCAATCATTTGTCCCATAACTTACCATGGCCACCTCTTTCTTGAGATCATCCATTTCTTTCTTTGGTGCCCCCTTACCCTTCTTAGGGGATTTTTCATCTTTATTGTCCTGCGTGGTGGCTACGCGGTAACTGTCTGACCGTCCGTACTGTAGGAGGGGGAAAAAAAGCAGGGTTATAAAGCAATACACACAGGTTCTACAGAAAACATAAACACATACAATAGTAAATCATGGAACACTGAATCATGGGCTTAGAAATTACCAAAACCAGAAATGTAGCAATCATGGCAGACAAATATATGTTGTTAGTAGTGGTATCAACCTGGAGATCAATTAAGAAGAAATCTAGAGAAGGCAATAAATACGTGATTTAATACAAACTGAGGTTTCACAGAAAATACCCAAAGACAAATAGGGCTCCTGGTACTGTAAGACGAGAAAGTACTTTATCCCACCAGGGGGAGCTAAAGCAGCCTAAAATCAGGAGACACCCCCCCCCCCCCCCCACTGCCCCATGAAATCTGCTAATAACCCTAAAACCAACCACAGAATCTACAACACTTCTATCAAATTCTTCCTCGTGTATTGTATTGTACATTTTGAGGGGGGTTGAGAGCAGAGGCAATGAAACTAATGGAACCAGCTGTCAGATTTGATTCTGATATTCCTTTGGATTTACACCCTGCTCCAGGCTTGAGCTCACAGCTTTTATTAAATGTACATCTCACGCAGAGTTCTGGCGAGGATACAGTAGGAGCTGTAGTTAAAACGAAGAGCAACCATTTCAAGGAAATGTAATCCTAAAATCTATTTAATGTCATATTGCTCAAAGTTATATATCAAGATATTAGCAGTTTCTACACTACTAATATAATGAATTTGAAACAACAGGGCCAGGTGGAGCTGTTCACAGCACTAGTAACAGATCAGTGCTGAAGTCTTCAATAGCATTTGCTCTGTGTCTCTACTAGTAACTACTTCTGATGAAAATAGAACCTGTAGCCAATGAAACCTCTAAGTTCACAATTTTTTATATCTGCGCCCAAAGCAAAATCAAATAATGCTGCCAGGCAGGTTATTTCTGTATGACTCCCTGTGAATTGTCATTTATAGTCTATTCTTCTAGGTGGCAAAAGGCTCTTTATTGTTTTCACCCCCAGGCCTGGATGAGGAATGTGTGCTTGTGCCTCCTGTTTGGAGGAAATATGGAACGGAATCCCAGCTTGAAGGCAATATAATAATCCCTGAGCTGGATTGGAGTATATCGCTGTCCTTAGCTGTGCATGCACGTGTGATGGAGTAGGAGTAGCTATATATAGTAAGAGCTTTTCCTGTGCTGATTTAGCTTTAGAAAGTATTGGGGATTAGCAAATGTTATAAAGCGAGATGCATCATGTCCAACCAGGCACAAGTTGCTCACAACCAGAGCTAGAAACACCATTATGCTAACCTGCTTCCATGTATCTGGCTGCACAACCAAAGAGCATGCTGGGAGCAGTTCATATTTGACTGGTCTTAGGTTGTACAACACTACTTTATATAGCTGACTGAGAAGGCAAACCTACCATAACTAATGAGGTTTTATGCCTAAATGATTTGCTAGAACCAGTCTAAGAGACTTCTTGCCCACAGCCATGATTCCATGCTGGCAGTATAAAATGGGACAGGTCTGCCGAGCTCTAGCTTCTATCTCCTGCTCGTAATGAGCCTCCTGTGCTTGCTCAGGCTGAACTGGTTAATAATAAGCCCAATTTCATCCTTCGTGTAATGCCGGCTATCACATAAACCGCACAACCGCCAAGAAAACGCTTCCCCTAAAATGGCGCTGAGAGAAAAATTCAGACACGGATGAAAGGGCATCAAGGACAGCTCTCCTCTCTCTTCTATCACTCTGTCTCCATCTAAACTTTCTCTTTCATCTCCTCCTCCTAAAGCTTCTCCATCCATCTATCTCAATAACGTTTATTTTCCTACCTAATTTATTTATCCTTCCTTGGTCTGTGCCTTTCATTGCTGCCCCATACATTGTCCCTTTTGTGCCACATCTTATATTCCCAATTCAACTGCAGACCCTTCTATGCTTTGGCTGGTGTCTGCTCATGCTTATTTTAATGCTTCATAGGGAAGTTAAGGTAGTACAATTATATGGGGCCCCATCATTCTTAAAACCAGTATCCTACTTATCAAGGGTTCCAGAGCACCAAGTAGGTTTCTGATACAGGTCCCATTATACGGTGAGGGCATTGGCTGATGGCGGGGATGCAGGTAGCGACAAGGTTTAGAGGGCTGAAACCAGAGCATCACCTTCTTCTATTGCTCAATGCCTAACAGATATATTAGGGATGTCCTACCTATGGATCAAAAGCTGTTGTTAGGGTGCAACTTCTATTACACCCCATAGCCAAAACGGGAGTCCTGGGAGCTGTTAATCAATAAAAGCTGGAGGGCTTTAATGTGTAGGTAGTACAACATTAGCAAACTGGACTATGCTCTTCCAGATTGTAATTTGTCATTGGCAGGCCCACTAAAGAAAGTGTGTGGGTGCTTATAGAAATATTTATGCTTTAAAGGGTTTGTTCACCTTTGAGAGCTCTTCACTTTGTATTTTAAGCAATCTGGTACATAAGGTCCAAATTACCCTAGCAAACATGCACTGATTTGAATAAGAGACTGGAAAATGAATGGAAGAGGCCTGAATAGAAAGATGAGTAAGAAAAAGTAGCACTACCAATACATTTGTAGCCTTACAGAGTATTTGCTTTTTAGAAGGGGTCAGCGACGCCCATTTAAAAGCGCCAAAGAGTCAGAAGAAAAAGGCAAATAATTCAAAAACTATAAAAAAACAAATAATGAAAACCCAAGTGAAAAATTTCTTAGAATGTGCCATTCTATAACATACTAAAAGTTACCTTAAAGGTGAACCACCCCTTTAACGTTCCCTAACTTTTTCCTAGGACGCTGCTGAACTGAAACTTAAGCCTAGCCCCAAACAGTAACACTTAATAACTGAATATGGTACTAAAATACTCATTCCTTTCAGTTTATAGGTGTAGTCATAAATCACCAAGGCATAGACTTACTATGATTGCCCTTTGGACTTTATCACCAATTGACTCACTGCGATTGCCCAACTGTTTTTAAAAGCTGCATATGGTTTTATGGATCTTACAAGTTACAAGACATCAGCCAATAGACTCACAAGCATCACTCATACAGCAGGTTACACAGGGCAAATGGTCACATATTTGACAACTTCCCTCCAAGTTTAATCATGGCAGGGAAGCTACTACATGTGACCCTCACTTAAACAAAAACTATACCCCCAAA
This sequence comes from Xenopus petersii, assembly GCA_038501925.1. Taxonomy (NCBI): domain Eukaryota; kingdom Metazoa; phylum Chordata; class Amphibia; order Anura; family Pipidae; genus Xenopus; species Xenopus petersii. The sequence continues at coordinate 27,288,430 of CM076684.1, read as the reverse complement.
ATGAATACTTGAGCAACAGATTGTTTGTGTGCACCGTGAATCATACGATCCCAGGGGGCGGCCCTTATATTTTAAAATGGCAGTTTTCTATTTATGATTACCCAATGGCACATACTACTAAAAAGTGTATTACAGGTATGGGACCTGTTATCCAGAATGCTCGGGACCTAGGGTTTGCCGGATAATGGATCTTTCTGTAATTTGGATCTTCACACCTTAAGTCTAGTAGAAAATCATGTAAATGTTAAATAAACCCAATAGGCTGGTTTTGCTTCCAATAATATTTAATTATATCTTAGTTTGGATCAAGTGCAATCTACTGTTTTATTATTACAGAGAAAAAGGAAATCATTTTTAAACATTTCATTTATTTGGATAAAATGGATTCTATGGGAGACGGCATTTCCGTAATTCGGAACTTTCTGGATAACGGGTTTCCGGATAATGGATCCCATAACTGTATTATGAAAATGGTTTCTTTACATGAAGCAGGGTTTTACATACTGTACGAGCTGTTTTATGCAACATATTTCATAGAGACCTACATTGTTTGAGGGGTATAGTTTTCCTTTAAGGATTCACTTACACAACCAGTTTAGTTGATCTCGCCACAAGCATTCATTAAACCATCTTTAGCAACACATGTCCATAGACATGTACAAAACACATATTTTCCTAATGAGTAATTACTGCAATACTTTTTTTTTAAATTTAGAGGCATGGAATGTAAAGCTCCCCAGCTGTTGTTAAACTAGGGATCCCTGTATCCTACTGAGCCTTCTCTATTAATGGGCACTGAGTGTTTCTGTTGGCACAGTAAAGGAACAGAAAGAAATGAACCACAGTCAACAAAATCTGATCCATAAGAACATTTGCATAACCAAGGGCTCAGTCTAACTAAGCAGAAACTGGCTGACAACATAGCACTGAAGTAGACGTTCATGTCTCTCACACCCAAGTTCTCTCTTGTTCTCTCTCCCTGTTCCATATCTTGCTGAGTTTGCTTTTTCCACATCCTAATCATTTTTTGTCTCTCTTTCTGTTGTGTATATTCACAAATAACCTTGCTCATGCTAATCCACCAGTGACCTTGTCTTTGCAGCAGTGCGGGAGAAGCTATGGCTGCTAAGAGAGAGAGAGAGAGAGAGAGAGAGAGAGAGAGACAAAGATGGAGGGAGGTAGTCGCCTGGAGCTGTGCCAACGCTGCAGCAACTGTACCCTGCTGCCTGCAATAAGCGGCCACCAGAGCGGAGAAAGGAGATACCCCCCGAACCAACACAGGAGCCACCTTTTGCAATCCAATAGATGTGCAATTGTCTGTACGGTAAACACAGAACAGGGGAGCATAGTTTATTTATTGCTGGCCTTTAGCCATTACAGTGAAGATTTATAGAAAGTCACCTGGTTGGCACAAGGTCGCCTACTTGAGTATAATTTCTTGCCTGTGCCGATATCTGTACCAATCTCTGTACCACCTAGCTTTTGCTGTGTTAAGCAAATGGATTTTCTTATCTCATCATAGTTATTATACTACATCTCCCAACATTCTCTGGCAGCTGAAAGTTTGCAGCTAGGGAGCTTGCCACCAGGTCCTTTCTTGCCTTGGAACATAACCAGCAAGATCAAATAGTGCTAAGGGTCTGCAATGTCTTCAATGTCTACAGATTGATTTTGCTAAAACTTTGAGCCATTCATTTAAAAAAAACATATAATAGACTCTAACATTACAAGTCATACTAATCAAAGAATTACCATGTATTACATGGTGTAACAGAATCAAGGAAGGAAAATAATGCTAGACAGACACTTAGTACTGTAATGTACAGCTTTATTAAGAATATACTGGAACCATCACAATGCTGGGAGACTATAATCTGAGACGTGAATGTCTCTCTTTTAGTAAAGGGTGAATTAGTCCAGTTTCCCACGAAATTCACAAAACTGGCGAAATATTCACAAAACGCTTATTCTGACATCGGCAAAAATTCGCCTGCGTCAAAATTGCCACCGTTCATGCCGGTGCCCATTAAAGTCAATGGGCGTCTGTTGATCGTCACTGACGAAGTTTTGCAGCGAATTGCAGAAGTTCACAGCGAATTCGCACCTGACAAATAAATTCACACATCACTACTCTTGCTAATAGGTCAATAAAACAGGGCCCTACTATGGCTGAACTTGATGAACTTTAGCCAAATATCACACTCAGCTATTGTGTATAATAAGAAATCATCAGATAATCAGCATTGTTCAAGGAATTCCTAAACTCTGAAACACAATTTTGGGTAATCAATCTATTTGTAGTAACTCTTACCAGGATCCAAGAACCCTTTACCAACAATACATCTAAATATCTGCACTGGATAGGAAGGTAATATGCTCTGTAGGACACAATCTTGATATCTATTTGCATTAAAGTACTGCTCCCATGGCCAAAACTGCTGGCATCACAAAGTAGAGAGGGCAGTAAGGGAATACAGAGGTTTTCAGAGCTTTGTTATTTAAACAGGTTGGAAAACCATATAATTTCATTGGCAAAGTTTAAAAAAGTATGGGGGTGGCAAAACTCCACTATAAAAAAATTGAAAAATCTATTTGAAATTATTTGAATATATCTTTAAGTAATATTTTAGGCTCATGTCTGGTCATTCTGCTTTGCAATGAAAATTTTTTTAGCACTTACAAGTTACAGCACTTCCCTTCTGCCTCTAAGGGGGACCCAAAAGCAATGGGGCTAGGACTTAGGAGAACTTAGAATGTCATTTGGAGAGGAATGCTTATTTTGTGGCTTGGGTATTAAAAGAGCTACAGAAGAGTGATTGTTACAAGCAGGTGTCCATATCTAACCGCAATCTTATTATAAGCTATCCAGAGGTAACAAATTGCTTGGGGGTTTACCAACCAAAATAGTCTGAAAGCCTATGTAAAATAAGAGCTTCTGAATGCAGGATGTGTGCAGTTGAATTAGAATAGGCAGTTAAAGAAAAATAAATCTGAAATAATTCTGAAAGGAAGGAGAAATGTGTACTTTAGGTTTGTGTTCCCATTTAGTTTACAAATAATTATCAACACTTAGGAAGGATTTCTTAAAAGGCATTTAAACAAAGAAAATAAAGGTCTCAACGTAGACCTTTTTTGTAACTAGTTTGACAAATATAGAGCAATGCAGAGGTTAGCACAGAAGTCTGTTATGTGCAGCCTGTCGATCAGATGTTCAATAGGGGATATTATACCTAAGAACTTTCTAGATTTGCCCGGAAACTTGTAACCATTAAATTAAATACCAGGACTCCAGGGACACAGAAGACTTCCTAAAAGACTACCAGCCAACACCTAATTTTTTCAGTAAATTCTCACTAGTGGGTTTAGTTAACCCCATCCTCAGCTGCTAAAGTAGAATTATTCCACCAGTCGAATACCTAACTTCTATGATAGAATTTCACCTGCTTGTTATACTGTTCTTTACCAACCTAGTACAGTACATCAACCGCCAACAAAAAGCCCAACAAAATCACTAATTCAAGATTGTCCCTTAATTTTTCTTCATCACTGAATCTCCTGTAGTTATACAGCTGATTGCTGCAACTTCAACCCTAAGGGTAAGGTCACACGAGGAGATTCAGGGGGATTTTGTAGCCTGGCTACTAATCGCCTTGTCTTTTGAGCAACTATCTCCCTGAACTGCCTCAGCATTTTTCCCCATAGGCTACAATGAAAAGTCGCCTGCGCTAATGCACACACGCTGATGTTGCCTCACTGAGGCAACTTTGGGCAACTATTGAAAACGCATCGCTGCGTGTGCATTAGCGCAGGCGACTTTTCATTGTAGCCTATGGGGAAAAATGCTGAGGCAGTTCAGGGAGATAGTTGCTCAAAAGATGAGGCGATTAGTAGCCAGGCGACAAATCTCCCTGAATCTCCTCGTGTGGACTAGCCCTTACTAATACAGCAGTCCCAGAAGATTCTTACATACATGTACCAACAACCTCACTCCTAACACAGCCTATTCCAACAAGCCCATCACAAATGGTCTTCCCTATCCATTTCAACAAGTCTATCTCTAAATTGTATAGTACAGTTTCCCCTGTCCTTCACAGCAAACCCATCACTAACTACTTCTTTAATATCTCCTTGCCTTTATCAATTGTTTGTCTCTGCATCGAAGTTCCTGGCTTATTTATACCAGACCATTTTCTTAACTGAGCTACTGATGGTCTACACCAGTGTTTTCAGCAACTCACGCCAATCTGCTGTACACTGACAAAATCCAAGATTCAGTTAGCTGAAGCTGGGACACTGCTGCTGTACAACAGTTCTCCGAAATTCTTGCTGCAGATTAAATGGCACAGTTCAATCTTGTAGGACAACAAGCTTTAACATTTTCAAGGCAAATCCGTTCCCTTGCAAAATCACACGTTTATTTTTTCCTGTCTATTTGAGCACAGTCCTGATCATGCACTGCAAGGCTTAATGGTCCTCAAATAACAACCAGTTCCAAAGTACAATGGAGTTGTGCTCATAGCAGGAACTCCAATTCACAGGGAATGTAGGGGAAGATGCAGTGCTTATGTGAGTTAGCATTAGGGTACATTACGGTACATAAACAGGTTGGGCAGAGTTGCAATGCAAGGCAACTAATCTCATGTTTCCCAATGGCTCTGTACACAGACCACACAGCATAGCAAATGAAGCATAGCAAACTATTAGCATAGAAAATGGAAAACATGTAGTGGTCTCAACGGACTTTAACTTGCTACTCCAATGTCTCCTTCCTTTGTTATACTAACATCTTTCTTTGCATCACAATCAATTCCTTAATTATCAAGACAAATCCTTCCTTTGCTATTGTTTGCACGTGGTGCCATAAGTCATTGCGATAAAGAAATATAGAAGTCTGCAATAAAATGCACCAACCACTCTTTTTAGTCATGGCTCCAAGCACTCTACAAAGTTAGTATCTGGTACCACTTCCAACCCCCCTCATAATCAGAGCTGGCGCATAAGTGTTCTGTTCAGGAAGTTAAAAATGGACACCTGGGAAACATATAAAACTACAGTACTTATAAATACAAGTGACACAACAATGATCTTCACCCCTTTCCTTTTCAGTTTATAACTATTCTATTCTCAGGCTGTAACAACCTGTTAAGGCAAGGAGAACAAATAATTATTGCCAGGTTTTAGAACCTATATCTGTAACTGAACATCCAATGCCCATCTTGCCTGGTTAAAGCTGTCCTCCAGAATAAGGGCCTATAGCTTCTTACTCAACAACTTCCCTGTGTTGGCAGTGGGTTCCAAGTCTCCAAACGGAATGGAATGCTTTAATACGGCAGTATCCATCATTATTTTATGTTTTTAAAAGTAAGTAAATTTTTTGTTTGCTACCACAACTTGTGTGAACGTTTCCATCCCAGAATGTGGCCACAAGTGCCAAGACTAAGTCTAAGGCTGAATTAATCCTACCTTGTGTGGAGTTCACCTGCTTAACTGGCAATAACATTTCAAAAAAGGTAAACAGTCTATCCACAGTACAATCTTGGGATTATTGATTGGGTTGGCAGGTCAGTCTGGGGAGTATCAAGTAGTGCATCTCTAGGCCGAAGCCAAAACAATTTCCGCTCTAAGCTTATGTAAGATTGAGCTGGAATTTATAGACCCTATGGCAGGGATGGGGATGTGCAATGTGTCAGCAGTGATATAATTAGGCTGCAGATAGAAGAGAAAATTGTCCCAGTAATCTCTGCTAAGCTTCACTCAGAAGTAACTGCTGAGTATCGACCTCCTTCAGCTAAGGCTTCCCAATGAGGAGGGCGATTAGCTTTTTCAGTATCAACATGAAGCAATTTTTAGAATATGGATCTTCCCTACGCCAGCTTCTATCCAATAGACTCAGCCCCCAACCTGGTCCAGTCTTTTTTCACTATGCCCCTACCCCATCATAATCCTCTCTTATACACCAGCGTTTCCCCTAATTTCCTATCACCCACGTGCACAACAATTAACTTTCATACACAATAAAAAGGGGGCAGATCTTTTACCTCAATGTATACCCCAGATGGGAACAGAGTAAGGGTGTGGCAGGGTCTGCCATGGACATGGCCATATGTCACCCATCCAGTTCCCTTGAGTTTCTATCAAGTTTCTTCTCTGCATCTACCTTACTACCATATTATACTTACTAACCAATTGTTAAAACCACTTCCAGCCTCACCACCTTGCCTTACAATATAGACTATACTACAGTTGCAGCCCCTTCTCTGGTCAATATACTGCCTGAATATACACTCTGTACAACGAGAGTCCCTTTTTGATGTCTATATCATACCCTAATCTACACAATACCCTACTTTTAAGACAGTGCATATAACTGGGGAGAGACATGACTATCATTTAATTTCCCTATGTACAACTACACACATCACTGCAGTTATACCTTCTTGACCCTCACCAAAAATTGATCTGGGTGTCTGTACATCTCAGGATCATTACTATAGACAAGTGATGAGTTACAATCAGTGTTGCTAGAAGACTAAATGTCACACCATAAGGAAGAGTTCCTTAGACAGCTTCAGGGCTTTGCCTCCTCTGCACCTCTGCTCTAGGAAATAACAGTGGCTGTTCTGGGAATTCTCATTAAATTCTCTTGGTGCTCATCTGCTTTGTGTTTAAGCTCTGCACATGCATGCTGTGCTAATCACTACTAAGCAGACACATGTCTGGGACTTATAATGCACATCATGACTATGAAGGAACATCTCTGCCATCAGTACCCTGGAGAATCACTAGGGAACCAGGCAACCACTTCCTGCCTTAATCAAGAGGTAGGGTGTGCATGTGGGAATTACCTGCCTTTGTATTTATGTATATACCTTTCCTGGTGTGAAAAAGGGCAGACATGCTGGACCCTGGCCAGTGCAAGAAGGTGGGGGCCCCAAACTAACTTCCAAAACTACTGTTGGTAAGAAGCTGGGATTTTCTTATGAACTCTTAACAACAAAGCAGTAAACCCCCTCACTCTCCAAATTGCCCAAATCAATTTCAAATAAAGTGCTATAGTATATAAAGTGCTTAGTGCCACTGCAACTGTGTGCTTAAATCACCATCGATTCGGTATACCACACATCACAAAGTTAATTAGTGAATCTATTCAACTTAGTTCATTAAATGTATGATAAATCGAGTAATTAAAGTGCATGTGCTGAAAATATAAAAAAATTTAGTTGATCAATATATGAATTAAAAATTAAGGAAGCACCAGCAATTCATGAGTTAAAAGACGAGAGATGGAAAATAGTATAGTGGTGGAGTTGTCCTAATGAAAACTTTCTATAGATTTTTCTAAGCCCTGGGACACCACAAAAAGGAGAAGGCATTACACTGAAGACTGTGGTCTTTCATATTAAGCTTGTCTATCTCATTGTAACAGGACTGACTTTCCCTAAAAAAACACAAATCCCCAGTGACTTTGAGTAAAATGAGAAAATGAATGCCACGCTCAATTTGGCAAATCCCACAAACAGCTCCGCTGCTCAGTTTTTTTTTAAAAAAGGTTTAAAAGGAGAAAATTCATCAGTGATTAATAAAATTGATTGAAGGCTTGCCTATAAATGTTTTAGGTGAAATATTACTAAAACATCTACTCATTTTACACCAGGTCATTAAAGCAATGAACACAACATAAGCCTATATCCAGTCGACTCCATGGCCAACAACTTGCTCATTATCCTTCTATAAACTGCAGTGACTTGCAGACATGTCTGGAGTATAAGAAGTTAAAGGTATACTGTCATGGGAAATCTTGTTTTTTTCAAAACGCATCAGTTAATAGTGCTACTCCAGCAGAATTCTGCACTGAAATCCATTTCTCAAAAGAGCAAACAGATTTTTTTATATTCAGTTTTGAAATCTGACATGGGGCTAGACATTTTGTCAATTTCCCAGCTGCCCCCAGTCATGTGACTTGTGCCTGCACTTTAGGAGAGAAATGCTTTCTGGCAGGCTGCTGTTTTTCCTTCTCAATGTAACTGAATGTGTCTCAGTGGGACATGGGTTTTTACTATTGAGTGCTGTTCTTAGATCTACCAGGCAGCTGTTATCTTGTGTTAGGGAGCTGCTATCTGGTTACCTTCCCATTGTTCTTTTGTTTGGCTGCTGGGGGGGAAAAGGGAGGGGGTGATATCACTCCAACTTGCAGTACAGCTGTAAAGAATGATTGAAGTTTATCAGAGCACAAGTCACATGACTTGGGCAGCTGGGAAATTGACAATACAGTATGTCTAGCCCCATGTCAGATTTCAAAATTGAATATAAAAAAATCTGTTTGCTCTTTTGAGAAATGGATTTAAGTGCAGAATTCTGCTGGAGCAGCACTATTAACTGATTCATTTTGAAAAAATTTTTTTCCCGTGACAGTATTCCTTTAACTACAAACTTCAAAGTATAATAACATGTATAGAACAGTGATCCCAGACCAGTGGCTCTTGAGCAACATATTGCTTACCAACCCCTTGGCTGTTGCTCCCAGTGGCCTCAAATCAGGTGCTTATTTTTGAGTTCCAGGCTTGGAGGCAAATTTTGGTTCCATAAAAAAAAAACAGGTGTACTGCCAAACACAGCCTCCTGTAGGCTGCCAGTCCAAATAGGGGCTATTAAAATGGCCAATCACAGGCACCCCAGGAACTGTTTTCATGCTTGTTGCTCCCCAACTCTGAATGTGGCTCAGATTTAACAAAGGCTGGGGATCCCTGGTACAGATTATGAAGCCAACAAACTCCAATTTAGGGGTCGGGTCCTCATCTTTACTAATTAAAAGCCTTGTCCAATCAAAACCCATCAATAAATTCATTGATGCTGTAAATTATTTAGCATTTTAATCATTCTATTTCTTTGTGATCTTGTAATGATCAATTGTCTAACCTTGTGCAAAATATAAAAGGGCAGGGCTCTGAGAGGTTGGGTTGTCGTAGATGATTACATGGCCATGGGTGGGGCACAGTGATACTAAAGCACAATGGTTTCATGTCTGACCACACTGTTACAATAACAAGTATGCAGGCTAATGATCCCTATATATTATTTAAAGGAGCAATTACAGTAACTGTAGCTGCAATTCCTGATATAGGAACCAGATGTAAATGTCTATATTGTCCATTCACAGGATGCAGTGCCTGCCAACTGTTGCAGAACATTACCCCCCTGCATCCCCAGTCCTCACACAGCTATAGGGTTTAGGTAACATGAAAATAACAATAATCCACCTCCATAAACTGACCAGAGACTCCAAATGCCACCGTATTGAACAACGTTGTATCTACAGTCTGGGAAGTGGCCTTGGGAAGCAATTTAAATTGTAAGGCAAGCTGGTGTAAGAAGCACTTTACAGCAGGGTTGTTCAACATGCAAACTGCAGTAATTCACAACATTCCCTGAAAGCCAGCCCTAGAAATTGCAGTTCAGCAATCATAGTTCAGATCATCTGACCATTTAAAACAATTTGTTTATCCACTGTTCTTGATGAGTAAGATCAACCCCCCCCATATCTAACAAAAGTTATTCTTCATGAAAGCCAACATTCCTCCATTTGCCATGACAAATTGACCTCTAGAGATCACTCTTTCATTCAATGTCTATATGAAAGATTTCAAATAAAGCGGAATGGCTGCTCTCCTTATTATGAATAAATACAGTTGGGCTGTTAAATGGTTTTTTTTATAAAGAATAAAGCACATATATGATGGGCGCCAATACACAAAGCTATATAACCACTGCTTCTGTTGGTATGTGCTGAACAGCCTAAGAGCCAGAGTGGAGTCTATAGGAAAAATACAAACTCCTAAATGAGATTAGCGAGGCTGCTACCATCTCTGTGATCCTGAAAGATTTTCCTGCTTGGGTGACCCCTGGGTCCTCCAGTCATAAATCATCAGGGTCACATCCTACTTTAAAAAAAGTGAGTGTGAAAGTCTAGTGGATCGTTCATTTTAGGGGCAGACAGCCATCTTGGAATATTAGCATTCTAAACAGTATATACATCCCTGTCCCCAATTTCATGGGAATCCTGAACCCCTTTTCTTGTGATTCTTCATTCTCTCTAGAAATCTCCCTTTCTCCCTATAACCCTCCTCCCTCTTTTTACAGTCACTCTTCTATCCAAACCTCCATTTTGCAGATGCTGATTTTTCATCCCATTTCAGCCCAATGTGTGCCTTTTCTGTCTCTTGTACTCTTTCCTTTGCAGCACATGAAGGTCATCGAATTTGTGACCTTTGTACTAAACAGCCCATCACTCTTGGCAGCTGGAAGTATTGTCTGTGGGATGCAGGGGGTTTCAGTTCAACAATATCTGGAGGGTCATAAGTTGGACATAATTCTTTGTTGCCTTGCGTGAGCCTTCCTGCAATTATATCTTTAATTTGAGCCCTATTTTCCCTTTCTCTATCTCTCTCTCTGTCTCTCTCCCTATTTTTCCCTTCTCCCTATTCCCTTCCTCTATTCCTCAATAGAACATTCCGTCATCAGTCTCTCTGACTCTACCATCTTTTCACCCCCCCACCAAACCCACCATGTGATCTGTTCTTTCCCCCATTGCCTCAATCTTTAATTTCCCTTCATCTCTTTTCATTTCATCTGACATATCTTTGATCTTTTGCCTCGTTCCAAACACAGAATTGTATCTACTCTCCCCGACTCAATGTTAGTAGTCAGGGATTATCCTCTTTCATGTCCATGCCATATGTTCCAACCCCCCCCTCAGGATACATGAGGGGGGCTCTGAGAGCATTCGTAAAATATGGCAGAGCATTACATAAAGCACCCACATCCTCGCTGTAGCATATAGGTCACCTATTATATGCTGTATAACTAGATATGTGCAGCATTTATGCCTATGTGAAATATGTGTTTCCTTTTTAAATGATACACAATAGTATATGTGCATAGCAAAGTGTGTGTGTGTGTCAGGTATGCTTGTGTGAGGAGGAGGCCCATGTATGGCTATGAGTGTGACCTTGAACAATGACATTCTGTACCCCTGGGCCTTGAGAACCTCTCACCCACAGAAGCAGAGATAATGCTAATGGATATTGGCAACAGCATTCATCAGTTCCACAATACAAATAAAATCCCGTAGCAAATGTTTCCATGCAGGCAGATTATTCCTTTCTATAAAATCATATTAATCATACAGCTCCCATCCATTTACTAAATACAGGAAAGAATCATTCTTAGCAAGAATTGTTAGTTTTAAATATATTGTAATACCACAAAAGGCAAATCTGTGCAGCCTCCCAATTATAGGCTTTAGATGGCTCCTTCTGTGCCACCTCCCTGGTCAGTTGTTTTTTAGGTCCATACTAATGGCTCCCCAAGTGGAGAGTGGGAGCCAGAGGATTAGTTCTAGTGCAAGGCGCTTGGAGTCGGATATCACATTATCACTTTGGGTTAAATGTGAGCATGGCATGGCTTGTATCTCTGGGGTGGGACACATGATAATACCCTACAGCTGAGGTTAGTGCTGGAAAGAGCAATGATCTGCAGATTTATACTGCACTAGTCTCCACAATGACCTTCATGTGCCCTTCCCCATGTGAAGCTTGCCTGGGTGATGGATTTATTCTGATCCCCATGGAACTCTATGACACATATGGCTTCTCTGATGTTTTCCCTTTTTAACCTCTTCACTCCCAAGGTGAATCCCATACTATCTGGTGCAGAGATTTGTCTGGACGTGCAGACAGTTGCTTCTCCAGGATAAAGCTAATTCATCCCTGCAATGGCTGCCCAACTCCCCATCTCTCATCTTATCGCTCTCTCCCCTTCCAACTGTCGTTCTTTGTTACATATGACCTCATCTCGTCCCCCCACCCCACGGAGGGCCCCAAGGACGTGCGGTCCCCTGGTAGTTACGCCCCTCCCTTTTCTGCGTCTGTCCACCCGTGTTCACAGAAGCCACTGCACAGCGCCGCGTACCCCACTGTCCCCCCATCGAGCGCACGTTTCGCCCGGCTTTTATCCTGCTCTGTTGGGCATTGCAAGGTGGCCCCATTGCAGGGAATGTGGGATGGCAGATAACTGAGCGGCCACTGAAGGGGACCCCTAATCAGCTTAGTAGCAGGGATTGCAGGCGCGTTTAAGTCAAGGAAGGACGGACTCTGCTGTCGCAGCAACTACACCAAAGGTTCAGCACCACGTCGCTGTCCGCGCTCAGCAATAACAAGGAGGAAAAGACAGCGACCCTTAGCTCCGCTCCTAATTTACACCCGATCTTATTATACTCACCCCCATGGCTTTTTCTCAGGCAAGGACAAGATGTGGCCGGAATCCTTTGCAGGGGAAATGGGGGGTCACCAGAGCCCCAAAAAGAAGGGGAAGAGAGACAGAAAGAAAGAGGGGACTAGAGAAGAGAGGAGGAGGAGAGAGGCAGCTGAGGATGAAGCGGATTCAGCTCTGTGCTTAGGGAGGAAGCTGCTCCCTCTCTCACCCCCTCTCACACAGTTGGTCCCTCATATGCTGCAGTCACTTAGGCCACACCCGCAGGAGCCTCTCAACCAATCCACGGCTGCCATTTATCCTCGCTACTTCATACCGCCATGCACCCTCCCCTTTTATTGCAGCTGTTACCTTGTTGAAGGTGAGTGTAAGTGTGCAAGAGAAAGTGTGAACAAGTGGCAGAGTGTGAGGACACGTGTGTGGAAGGGGAGTGTGTTAGCAAGGGGATGAGGGGAGTCTATCAGGAAGGGGGTGAGGGGAGTCTATCAGGAAGGGGGTGAGGGGAGTCTATCAGGAAGGGGGTGAGGGGAGTCTATGAGGAAGGGAGTGAGGGGAGTCTATCAGGAAGGAGTGAGGAGAGTCTATCAGGAAGGGGTGAGGAGAGTCTATCAGGAAGGGAGTTAGGGGAGTCTATCAGGAAGGGGCGAGGAGAGTCTATCAGGAAGGGGTGAGGGGAGTCTATCAGGAAGGGGTGAGGGGAGTCTATCAGGAAGGGGATGAGGAGAGTCTAACAGGAAGGGGAGTGTGGGGAGTCTATCAGGAAGGGAGTGAGGGGAGTCTATCAGGAAGGGAGTGAGGAGAGTCTATCAGGAAGGGGTGAGAAGAGTCAATCAGGAAGGGGAGTGTGGGGAGTCTATCAGGAAGGGAGTGAGGGGAGTCTATCAGGAAGGGAGTGAGGGGAGTCTATCAGGAAGAGGGTGAGGGGAGTCTATCAGGAAGGGAGTGAGGGGAGTCTATCAGGAAGGGAGTGAGGGGAGTCTATCAGGAAGGGAGTGAGGAGAGTCTATCAGGAAGGGGTGAGAAGAGTCTATGAGGAAGGGGGTGGGGGAGTCTATCAGGAAGGGAGTGAGGGGAGTCTATCAGGAAGAGGGTGAGGGGAGTCTATCAGGAAGGGGTGAGGAGAGTCTATCAGGAAGGGGTGAGGGGAGACTATCAGGAAGGGGTGAGGGGAGTCTATCAGGAAGGGGATGAGGAGAGTCTATCAGGAAGGGGAGTGTGGGGAGTCTATCAGGAAGGGAGTGAGGGGAGTCTATCAGGAAGGGAGTGAGGAGAGTCTATCAGGAAGGGGTGAGAAGAGTCTATCAGGAAGGGGAGTGTGGGGAGTCAATCAGGAAGGGAGTGAGGGGAGTCTATCAGGAAGGGAGTGAGGGGAGTCTATCAGGAAGAGGATGAGGGGAGTCTATCAGGAAGGGAGTGAGGGGAGTCTATCAGGAAGGGAGTGAGGGGAGTCTATCAGGAAGGGAGTGAGGAGAGTCTATCAGGAAGGGGTGAGGGGAGTCTATCAGGAAGGGGATGAGGAGAGTCTTTCAGGAAGGGGAGTGTGGGGAGTCTATCAGGAAGGGAGTGAGGAGAGTCTATCAGGAAGGGAGTGAGGGGAGTCTATCAGGAAGGGGGTGAGGGGAGTCTATCAGGAAGGGAGTGAGGGGAGTCTATCAGGAGTCTATCACGGCTGCCATTTATCCTCGCTACTTCATACCGCCATGCACCCTCCCCTTTTATTGCAGCTGTTACCTTGTTGAAGGTGAGTGTAAGTGTGCAAGAGAAAGTGTGGAAAAGTGGCAGAGTGTGAGGACACGTGCGTGGAAGGGGAGTGTGTTAGCAAGGGGATGAGGGGAGTCTATCAGGAAGGGGGTGAGGAGAGTCTATCAGGAAGGGGTGAGAAGAGTCTATGAGGAAGAGGGTGGGGGAGTCTATCAGGAAGGGAGTGAGGGGAGTCTATCAGGGAGGGAGTGAGGAGAGTCTATCAGGAAGGGGGTGAGGGGGAGTCTATCAGGAAGGGGGGGAGGGGAGTCTATCAGGAAGGGAGCGAGGGGAGTCTATAAGGAAGGGAGTGAGGGGAGTCTATCAGGAAGGGGGCGAGGGGAGTCTATCAGGAAAGGAGTGAGGAGAGTCTATCAGGAAGGGGTGAGGGGAGTCTATCAGGAAGGGGATGAGGAGAGTCTATCAGGAAGGGGAGTGTGGGGAGTCTATCAGGAAGGGAGTGAGGAGAGTCTATCAGGAAGGGAGTGAGGGGAGTCTATCAGGAAGGGGGTGAGGGGAGTCTATCAGGAAGGGAGTGAGGGGAGTCTATCAGGAAGGGAGTGAGGGGAGTCTATCAGGAAGGGGGTGAGGGGAGTCTATCAGGAAGGGAGTGAGGGGAGTCTATCAGGAAGGGGGTGAGGGGGAGTCTATCAGGAAGGGGGGAGGGGAGTCTATCAGGAAGGGAGTGAGGGGAGTCTATCAGGAAGGAGTGAGGAGAGTCTATCAGGAAGGGGTGAGGAGAGTCTATCAGGAAGGGAGTGAGGGGAGTCTATCAGGAAGGGGGTGAGGGGAGTCTATCAGGAAGGGAGTGAGGAGGGTCTATCAGGAAGGGAGTGAGGGGAGTCTATCAGGAAGGGGGCGAGGGTAGTCTATCAGGAAGGGAGTGAGGAGAGTCTATCAGGAAGGGGTGAGGGGAGTCTATCAGGAAGGGGATGAGGAGAGTCTATCAGGAAGGGGAGTGTGGGGAGTCTATCAGGAAAGGAGTGAGGGGAGTCTATCAGGAAGGGAGTGAGGGGAGTCTATCAGGAAGGGAGTGAGGGGAGTCTATCAGGAAGGGAGTGAGGGGAGTCTATCAGGAAGGGAGTGAGGAGAGTATTTCAGGAGAGGAAAGTCTTTCAGGAAGGGAGTGAGGAGAGTCTATGAGGAAGGGAGTGAGGGGAGTCTATCAGGAAGGGAGTGAGGGGAGTCTATCAGGAAGGGGGCGAGGGGAGTCTATCAGGAAGGGAGAATGAGGGGAGTCTATCAGGAAGGGAGTGAGGGGAGTCTATCAGGAAGGGAGTGAGGGGAGTCTATCAGGAAGGGGGTGAGGGGAGTCTATCAGGAAGGGAGTGAGGGGAGTCTATCAGGAAGGGAGTGAGGGGAGTCTATCAGGAAGGGGGTGAGGGGAGTGTATCAGGAAGGGAGTGAGGGGAGTCTATCAGGAAAGGAGTGAGGAGAGTCTATCAGGAAGGGGTGAGGAGAGTCTATGAGGAAGGGGGTGGGGGAGTCTATCAGGAAGGGGGTGAGGGGAGTCTATCAGGAAGGGAGTGAGGGGAGTCTATCAGGAAGGGAGTGAGGAGAGTATTTCAGGAGAGGAAAGTCTTTCAGGAAGGGAGTGAGGAGAGTCTATGAGGAAGGGAGTGAGGGGAGTCTATCAGGAAGGGAGTGAGGGGAGTCTATCAGGAAGGGGGCGAGGGGAGTCTATCAGGAAGGGAGAATGAGGGGAGTCTATCAGGAAGGGAGTGAGGGGAGTCTATCAGGAAGGGAGTGAGGGGAGTCTATCAGGAAGGGGGTGAGGGGAGTCTATCAGGAAGGGAGTGAGGGGAGTCTATCAGGAAGGGAGTGAGGGGAGTCTATCAGGAAGGGGGTGAGGGGAGTGTATCAGGAAGGGAGTGAGGGGAGTCTATCAGGAAAGGAGTGAGGAGAGTCTATCAGGAAGGGGTGAGGAGAGTCTATGAGGAAGGGGGTGGGGGAGTCTATCAGGAAGGGGGTGAGGGGAGTCTATCAGGAAAGGAGTGAGGAGAGTCTATCAGGAAGGGGTGAGGAGAGTCTATGAGGAAGGGGGTGGGGGAGTCTATCAGGAAGGGGGTGAGGGGAGTCTATCAGGAAGGGAGTGAGGGGAGTCTATCAGGAAGGGGAGTGTGGGGAGTCTATCAGGAAGGGGGTGAGGGGAGTCTATCAGGAAGGGAGTGAGGAGAGTCTATCAGGAAGGGAGTGAGGAAAGTCTATCAGGAAGGGAGTGAGGAGAGTCTATGAGGAAGGGAGTGAGGGGAGTCTATCAGGAAGGGAGTGAGGGTAGTCTATCAGGAAGGGAGGGAGGGGAGTCTATCAGGAAGGGAGACTGAGGGGAGTCTATCAGGAAGGGAGAATGAGGGGAGTCTATCAGGAAGGGAGTGAGGGGAGTCTATCAGGAAGGGAGTGAGGGGAGTCTATCAGGAAGGGAGTGAGGAGAGTCTATGAGGAAGGGAGTGAGGGGAGTCTATCAGGAAGGGAGTGAGGAGAGTCTATGAGGAAGGGAGTGAGGGGAGTCTATCAGGAAGGGAGTGAGGGGAGTCTATCAGGAAGGGGGCGAGGGGAGTCTATCAGGAAGGGAGAATGAGGGGAGTCTATCAGGAAGGGAGTGAGGGGAGTCTATCAGGAAGGGAGTGAGGGGAGTCTATCAGGAAGAGGGTGAGGGGAGTCTATCAGGAAGGGAGTGAGGGGAGTCTATCAAGAAGGGAGTGAGGGGAGTCTATCAGGAAGGGGGTGAGGGGAGTCTATAAGGAAGGGAGTGAGGGGAGTCTATCAGGAAAGGAGTGAGGGGAGTCTATCAGGAAGGGGGTGAGGGGAGTCTATCAGGAAGGGAGTGTGGGGAGTCTATCAGGAAGGGGGCGAGGGGAGTCTATCAGGAAGGGAGTGAGGGGAGTCTATCAGGAAGGGAGTGAGGGGAGTCTATCAGGAAGGGGGTGAGGGGAGTCTATCAGGAAGGGAGTTAGGGGAGTCTATCAGGAAGGGAGTGAGGGGAGTCTATCAGGAAGGGGTGAGGGGAGTCTATCAGGAAGGGAGTGAGGGGAGTCTATCAGGAAAGGAGTGAGGAGAGTCTATCAGGAAGGGGTGAGGAGAGTCTATGAGGAAGGGAGTGAGGGGAGTCTATCAGGAAGGGAGTGAGGGGAGTCTATCAGGAAGGGAGTGAGGGGAGTCTATCAGGAAGGGAGACTGAGGGGAGTATATCAGGAAGGGAGAATGAGGGGAGTCTATCAGGAAGGGAGTGAGGGGAGTCTATCAGGAAGGGAGTGAGGAAAGTCTATCAGGAAGGGAGTGAGGAGAGTCTATGAGGAAGGGAGTGAGGGGAGTCTATCAGGAAGGGAGTGAGGGGAGTCTATCAGGAAGGGAGTGAAGGGAGTCTATCAGGAAGGGAGACTGAGGGGAGTCTATCAGGAAGGGAGAATGAGGGGAGTCTATCAGGAAGGGAGTGAGGGGAGTCTATCAGGAAGGGAGTGAGGGGAGTCTATCAGGAAGGAAATGAGGAGAGTATTTCAGGAGGGGAGTGAGGAAAGTCTATCAGGAAGGGAGTGAGGAGAGTCTATGAGGAAGGGAGTGAGGGGAGTCTATCAGGAAGGGAGTGAGGAGAGTCTATGAGGAAGGGAGTGAGGGGAGTCTATCAGGAAGGGATTGAGGGGATTCTATCAGGAAGGGGTGAGGGGAGTCTATCAGGAAGGGAGTGAGGAGAGTCTATCAGGAAAGGAGTGAGGAGAGTCTATCAGGAAGGGGTGAGGAGAGTCTATGAGGAAGGGAGTGAGGGGAGTCTATCAGGAAGGGAGTGAGGGGAGTCTATCAGGAAGGGAGTGAGGGGAGTCTATCAGGAAGGGAGACTGAGGGGAGTCTATCAGGAAGGGAGAATGAGGGGAGTCTATCAGGAAGGGAGTGAGGGGAGTCTATCAAGAAGGGAGTGAGGGGAGTCTATCAGGAAGGGAGTGAGGAGAGTATTTCAGGAGGGGAGTGAGGAAAGTCTATCAGGAAGGGAGTGAGGAGAGTCTATGAGGAAGGGAGTGAGGGGAGTCTATCAGGAAGGGAGTGAGGGGAGTCTATCAGGAAGGGGGCGAGGGGAGTCTATCAGGAAGGGGGTGAGGGGAGTCTATCAGGAAGGGAGTGAGGGGAGTCTATCAAGAAGGGAGTGAGGGGAGTCTATCAGGAAGGGGGTGAGGGGAGTCTATCAGGAAGGGAGTGAGGGGAGTCTATCAGGAAAGGAGTGAGGAGAGTCTATCAGGAAGGGGTGAGGAGAGTCTATGAGGAAGGGGGTGGGGGAGTCTATCAGGAAGGGGGTGAGGGGAGTCTATGAGGAAGGGAGTGAGGGGAGTCTATCAGGAAGGGGAGTGTGGGGAGTCCATCAGGAAGGGAGTGAGGGGAGTCTATCAGGAAGGGAGTGAGGAGAGTCTATCAGGAAGGGAGTGAGGAAAGTCTATCAGGAAGGGAGTGAGGAGAGTCTATGAGGAAGGGAGTGAGGGGAGTCTATCAGGAAGGGAGTGAGGGGAGTCTATCAGGAAGGGAGTGAGGGGAGTCTATCAGGAAGGGAGACTGAGGGGAGTCTATCAGGAAGGGAGAATGAGGGGAGTCTATCAGGAAGGGAGTGAGGGGAGTCTATCAGGAAGGGAGTGAGGGGAGTCTATCAGGAAGGGAGTGAGTGGAGTCTATCAGGAAGAGTAGGGGTGGGAAATGAGAGACTGTGGGTAGGTGTGGAAGTTCCTATAGCAGGCTAAGAGATGAATGTATGTAGCAGTCTGGGACAAGGAGATAGGTATGTTTAGGGAGAACGGTTAGGTTAGTGGACATTGCTGTGAGAGGAAAAAGCAAGTGGGTGAGCATGGCATGGCATGGTAGGTTAGTTTAAGAAAGTGAATGAAAAAGAGTTTGCACGTACAAAAGAAAGTCTATATAAGGAAGTAAGTGGAAAATAGTTGGGGGTTGAGCAGGTGAAGTGGCATTGAGGGTATGAGGTAGAGGCCTTGAAAAAGTGAGTGGGACTTTGAGAAACTGCGTAAAGAGACAGAGTGAGTGAGACTGGAGGAGGTTAGTTGGCAAGTGGAGGATGGGGCTTGTCGGGAGGTTAATTTGATGAAGTAAGTGGATTAGTGGAGTGGCAGCGTTTAAAGCAAGTGAGTGTGAAAATGGGATTTAGGCAAAGGGAGTTATGAGGTAGTAAGTGGAGAATTGAATTAGGGGCAGTATAAGGGGGACTGAAAACATTGGGGAATGAGGAGCAGGGTTTCAGAATGTGAGTGGAACTGTGTAGTGTGTATAATAAGGAAGGGAGTAGGTAAGTAGATGGTGTGGCTATGAGTCGGAGGCTATGGGTAAGTTAGTGCAAAGGATTGTGGGGTATGACAAGGAATCTAAAATAATTTGAGTAAGAATGTTGAGTATGGGGGTATTGGGAGGGGCTGCTAAGAAGTATCAGGACAAGTGGAGGCTGTAAATATGAGAAGGTGTTGTAAGGATGTGTGTTGTAAAGTAGAGAAGTAGAGGGGTGGATATGAAGAGGTGATTTGAGAAAGTAAGTATGTGGCTATAAGTGAACTATGAAGAAAGTAGTTAACTGGTTTTATTTATCAAACTGAGCAAATATACAAAATGGTCTATAACCTTTAGCATCCAATCACATTTTTTACTTTAATTGTTTTATCCTAATTTTGCTGAAAAGTCTACTTACTGATTGTTTATTTGGGATTGGGTTACTGACTAGTGAAAACTGTGCCCAATGTGGGTAAATGAGCTTTAGGGGCTTGAGTATGGAGTTAAAAGTAGGAGATGTCAGTTACTAAGTGAGAAAGTTGGGTAAATGGGAAAGTGTCATTGTAGCAGATATCTAGGGGCAAGGGAGAACTATGAGGGTGTACAGGCAACTAAAAACATTTGGGTAAACAGAGGAGTGAAAGCTATAGAATAGGCTGACAAGTAGACATATATGAGAGTAGCATGGCAGGGCATGAGGAATTTTAACAAGTGGATGGGTGTGGCGGTATGTATAACCACGGTAGTAGGTGAGAAAGTGAGTAAAGAAGAAATTTTGGAAATTAGAAGGATATAAATATTTATTGCTCTATGTGAAAATGGAAGATGCTGTCCATATTTCTGGCACCATAGATTCTCCATGCTTGATGGGAAGTTTATGAAGCAAGCCAAGTGCATGGAAGTGGCGTGCCTCATTCTGTGTAATTCTGGATCTGTTCTACCCACACAAGGATTCCTTTAATTACCTCCTACCATAAGCAGATAAAGGGCTGCTTTAAGTGGGGCCCTTTATACCTATATATATATATATATATATAAAGTGTTGAATTGATGGCCCCACAACTTTTGTAAGGCCAATATCATGATAGTTATGACAGGCAGACAAGGCTTCCATGTGCATATGAAGATTCATGTATCCAGTTGTGCTAGGGATATACCAGAAATGTCTTTAAGCTGCCACATTAGCTAATAAATATAATGAAGTTGGTTTGCATGTGTGGATTGTGTCTAAAAAAATGATGTGCGACAGTTTAATGAAATGGTTTATCAAAATACAGCTCATTTGAGTTCCTCTCTTTTGCCTTCTTTTTACAAGTAACGGCTAATGACTGTCAATGTCTAATAAGCACAATCTGTATAATAAAGCACAGTGAGGCAGGCATTGGTTGAACAGTTCTGACCAAATCCATCACTTTCAGTGGAGGGTAGAGTGCTCTTTCATGATGTTTGCATTTGCACCAAGGATAAGACTTGGGTGGTGCACACATTGGTCTTTGAAAACCTTTGAAAAACCTGATCAACAATAACTGCCAGCCTACTGGCAGTAGACAGGAGCCCACAAAATTCCGTTTGAGTGCCACAGCTAGGTCAGCTCTTGTCCAGAGTCAATCACAAAAAACTTTTTTCATGCTTCTGTAACTCTCAAGTACTTTTTACATTAGAATATTACTCTTGGGGAAAAAGGACCCCTGTTCTTGAATGTTGAATGGCAGTTGTTATTTACACTCCTTGTAAAGCGGAATTTAATATCAATACTCAATTTATGCAACTATGTAGTATCTTAAAGAGGATGTTCATCTTCCAACACTTTGTTCAGTTGTTTTCATATAGTTCAACTAGGAATAAAGAGTTTTTTTTCAATTGCTTTCTATTTTCTATTTGTGACTGGTTTTCTAATATCGAAGTTTAAGGTCTCATTTTTCACCTTCATAAATCTTTATATGTCTTTCTGAAAGTAGCTCAGTAAGGGGGGTCACCGACTTGTTTCTAAATTAATACATTAGTTGATTAATTTTATCTTTGGCCTTAAGGAGCAGCTTCCCTGAGCTTCATTAAAGTCGATACAATCGTTGCTAATATTCTACAGATGCTGCTGAGAAATGTATCAACTAATTCAGCAAATTGTAACAGTTCAGAATCTGCACCTGGATCATTGAGCTCCCAGTCTACAGCCAACACAGAGAGAAAGGAAACTTACATTTTGGATAAAGAGTCAAAAATAAAACATGTCAAGCAATTGATAAAAATTCCTTTTTTCTGCAGAACAATCTGCAGAAAACAACTGAACTGAAAAAGATTATTTGGAAAATGAACAATCCCTTTAAAGGGCTTGTTCAACTTTTAGATAACTTTAAGTATGATGTAGAAAGTTATATTATTTATGTTTTTTGTTATTTAGCTTTTTATTCAGCAATTCTCCAGTTTGCAGTTTCAGCAGTTTTTTTTTGCTAGGGTCCAAATTAGTCTAGCAACCATGCATTGATCTGCATAAGAGACTGGAATATGAATAGGAGAAGGCCTGAAAAGAAAGATTAGTGATAACAAGTAGCAATAGCAAATAAATTCTAGCCTTTCAGAGCATTTGTTTTTTAGATGGGGCCAGTGATCTCCCATTTAAAAGCTGAAAGGAATCTGAAAAAGACAAATATTGAAAAAAACAATATATATAAAAAAAAAAGAAATAATGAAGGCCAATTGAAAGGTTGCTTAGAATTAGCCACGCTATAAAATACTAAAAGTTAGCTTTAAGGTCAACGACCACTTTAAAGGTGCTGGAAAATACATGTGCCTGTCTGACACTGTGCAACTTTTAGTTGGCATTTCAGTCTGATAATCAGGGCCGCCATCAGAAATCGCAGGGCCCCATACGAAAAAATTTCCTGGGCCCCCTGGGCTGCACCCACCACAAACCCCACCTACAGGTCCGCCCTCCCAACCCCACAGGTCCAGCCCCCACCACACACTGAAAAAAAAAAAAACATTGGTGGCTATGGTTCCCACATGTTAATAAAAACATATTGGTGGTCAGGGTCCCCCCCATTGAAAAAAACATTTGTGGTCAGGGCTCCCTATGAAAAAATATTGGTGGCTAGGACTCCACATGGGGAAAAAATTGGTGGCCAGGGCCCCCCCCCCCACTTTATAAGAAAATTGGTGGCCAGGGCCCCCCTTAAACGTCCATATAAAAAACTTGCCCCCAGAAGTTTAAAAAAAGGGGGGCCCTGCCATGTTACACTTACTTCATTAGTGTGGCCCACCTGCTGTCAGTGAGCTGCCAACTACAGAAGGAAGGAGGGGAGCACTGGTGGCTGCATCTTCTTCCAGTGACAGCCTTTTCTTCCCTTATTGGTCACAGAATTTCAAGTCCTGGTAAAGCTGCATGGTGATTGGATGAGTTGGAGGAGAAGTTCAAACCTCAGCTATCCAATCTCTGAGTAGCTCAACCGGGACTTAAACTCAGTGACCAATAAAGGAAAGTAATGGATAGAAGATACCTCCCCTTGTGCTCCCACCCTGCCTTCCCGAAGTCAGCAGCTCTCAGATAGCAGGGGGCCCGGCTAATCAAGAAAGTGTGGCGTGGCTGTGCCCCCCTTACCCTCGGACCCCCTACAACTCTCCCCCCTGTCCCTCCTGATGGTTGCCCTGCTGATAATACAGGAGCGTTTATAAAATCCAACGTTAGTTATATTCGGTGCTCTTAGTAAGGCATATTATACACTGAAATACAGTATATTATTCATCATTTTACTGTGCTATACAGTGCTCTTAGTTCTCTTAGGTATACCCAGCATAGGACTGAGATGCCAGGGGCCTACCAGAAACCTTAGACAGTGGGCCCACTCTCCAAACTATGTACTACCACACTCAACCTCTTTATTCTTATTATACTCTTAGGAGTTTATGTAATAATAGGCACTACGTTTGGCCAGGTGTAATAACCTATAGCAACCAATCAGGAGGTAGAATTTACTGGTCATCTGTTTAAAAGCAAACATCTTATTGGTTGCTATGGGTTACAGCTACTGGGCAAACTTAGTGTCTTTTATTACGTATGGGGGCTGGTTTTTTTTTCTTGACAGTCTATACTCTATCCATCTAGTCAGCCTATTTTTCTGCTACAGAAACAGGGTATGATAATGAAATAGGCCAAATGGTTACAAGCAGGAGGGCCCACGAACACCTGGGCCGACCGGGAGTTTTCCCTGTATCCTGGTAGGCCAGTCTGACACTGGGTCTACCTAGATCTTTCCCTTCAGCGTCCAACAGTCTTCATAATACTCTCAGTACTACAGCTTTCTATGACACAGAATATTCAGCAGCTTTATACTTTCAATATTTTCAGGAAACATAGCATTCTGAAGCCTAATGCTCTCAGTACTCTCCATAGCTTTTTAGAAAGCATAGCATTTTCCTTAATACTCTCAATACTAGCCACAGAGATTTCTTTGACTCACAACATTTTGAAGCTCAGTACCCCAGTATTACCGAGATCTCTAGAGCATTTCCCTCAACAATCTCAATAATACCTATAGCTTTTTATGATATACAGCATTCTCAATAATACACTCGCTTAAAGGAGTTTTATGTGATTAATAGCGTTCTCTTCAATACTTTCAGTACACATAGAGCATTCTGTGTTGCATAGAATTCCCTGTAATTCTTTGAACTGAGAGCTAGGACACAGAATTCTTCAAATTCTAATTACTACACAAAGCTTGCTTTGATATACAGCCTGCTCCTTAATACTCTCAATACTATAATGAGAGCAAGAGCTTTCTAAGACACAGCATTCTTCTTAATAAATTAATACATTTTCTTCAATACCCCCAGTACTACAGGGACTATTCTCTGCCCTTGCTCCATAGCACAATCAGTAAAACATGCTAATGAAGACTATTAATGTGCAGTTTCTCACTATGACGGAGTTCGCAATAACTCAGAACTGCATATTTTTACTGACAGTGACAATACCAAGTACGTGCTAAAATTACCACATTATAATAAGTGTTGGATGGCACTTCCTTACACCCCATAGTGTAGCTTATTCTTGCTATTCCATCCATGCCCCTTTATACCTATGTGTATATATATATATATATATATATATATATATATATATATATATATATATATATATATATATACATATATATATATATCTATATATCCCAACCTCCTGTAGATCAGCACAAACCCATCCTTTTTCCAGTGTATTTGGTTCATACTAAATAAGATCATATTGCTACTTTTATTCATATTACCCATCTATATAATTCTCTATGCTGACGTGCCATAAGAGCCTTCATCCTATCCCTCTATAGTGATTTTTGTACCTCATGTATCTTATTTCCATTTACCAGTCATTGTTTGGCTTTGGAACACTGCATAATGCATTTGTTTGTCTATTATCTTAAACAGAGCTGCTAATTATATAATAGGCAGTAGCACTTTCAAAAATAATGTGCATTTTGGAATCTAGAATTATTTACTTAATTAAATAACTGATTTGTATAGTATCCCTCAGCCACAGTCCCTGCCCAGAGGCTATTATCCAACTGTTACTATAGACACCATCTCTCCCTACTATACCTGCTATCCCACAGCCACATTCCCTTCCCAGAGACTATTATCCCACTGTTACTATAGGCACCATCTCTCCCTACTATACCTGCTATCCCACAGCCACAGTCCCTTCCCAGAGGCTATTGTCTCCACTACTACTATAGACACCATCTCTCACTATTATACCTGCCTATCTCACATTCACAGTCTCTTCCCACAGACTATTATTCCACTGCTACTATAGACGCCATCTCTCCCTACTATACCTGCTATACCACAGTCACAGTCTCTTCCCAGAGACTATTATCCCACTGTTACTATAGACACCGTCTCTCCCTACTATATCTGCTATCCAGGCCCGGACTGACAATCTGTGGGTTCTGGCAAATGCCAGAGGGGCGGCTATAAGTTGTCACAAAAAGTCAGTATTTAGTGGGCTGGTGGGAGCTGTTTGGGCCTCTGTGTACCTAAAATGCCAGGGCCTATTTTAATTCTCAGTTCAGACCTGCTGCTATCCCACAGCCACACTCCCTTCCCAGAGACTATTATTCCACTGCTACTATAGGCACCATCTCTCCCTACTATACCTGCTATCCCATAGTTACACTGCCTTCCCAGAGACTATTATCCCACTGTTACTATAGGCACCATCTCTCCCTACTATACCTGCTATCCCACAGCCACACTCCCTTCCCAGAGACTATTATCCCCACTGCTACTATAGGCACCATCTCTCCCTACTATACCTGCTATCCCACAGCCACACTCCCTGCCTCAAGGCTATCATCCCCACTGCTTCTATTTCTCCCTACAGTATGTAAGGCCTGAGGCAGTTTTCCCAGAAGCACTGGGCAGACACAATGCTTATAATTCAAGGTAAATTAAAACTGTGCACAGAGACTTTAATGTGCCGTGTGAGATGATTTATTTAGATTATTATTAGGGATGCACCGAATCCACTTTTTTGGATTCGGCCGAACACCTGAATCGGCCAAATACCGAACTGAATCCGAACCCTAATTTGCAAATGCAAATTAGGGGTGGAAAGGGGAAAACATTTTTTACTTCCTTGTTTTCTGACAAAAAGTCACGCAATTTCCTTCCCCGCCCCTAATTTGCATATGCAAATTCGGATTTGGTTCGGCCGGACAGAAGGATTCGGCTGAATCCGAATCCTGCTGAAAAAGGCCGAATCTTGCCCAAATCCCGAACCCAATCCTGGATTTGGTGCATCCCTAATTATTATCTCTCTGGTTTCTCTCTGTTTTTTCTCTGCATACTGCATTTGAATCCCCTCTTGTATGTTTCTTGCTTTTAGAGTAAAGTTACCAGATCAGGTGCATCAGACAATATTATAGCAGAGTAACCTTGACTAGGAAGAGCCATAAGTCCTAGGGAAGATGAGCTTGACAAGCAGGAGACACAGACAGATGATTTACTGATTGGGGAGCAGAGCATTGGGGAATCCCTTTTATGTCAGCAATAAGATGATTAAATGCTGCCACTGGTAACTAATTCACTTACTGCCTATACAAGTACTGAATGGCTGGCTCCCTTGCAGTCTCTCCATAGGGAGTAGCAGATGAACCCTCATAAAGCTGCAGTCGTTCTGAACTTCTGTGGTGTGAACTGGTTTGTAGGCAGACTGCTAAGGCGGATGTGTAAGGGTGTGTTATGTTCATCACTGTTCCAAATATCGTCATTCTCCTGTCATTTGCTATTAGACTTATTGCCTGTGACCTTGAGGCAATCTGAGCCGTGAAATGGCAGAAGCAAAAACAAAAGAACCACACCAAATATGTGAGTGGCACAGAGACAGTGCTGAGATGTGTGTGTGTGTTTATTGGGGGTGTTCTTTAGCCCCAGCTTGTCTTACAGTACAGTTTAAGTATGAGATGTAATCACATGAAAAAGGCTGCTAAAAGCATTAATAGCACATTATTAGTACTGACATAAAAACATGCACAAATGCCTTAAATGCCAACTAAACCAAATTTTACACAATTTTATGGACATTATTAAAAGCACACAAACACGCACACATGAGTGCACGCATGTTCATACATACTGCCAGAGCCTAGACCTTGTCTGCACCAATCATGTGAGATTGTATCTGAGTCAAACGGGTGATCATTATTAGAGATGTCGCGAACTGTTCGCCGGCGAACTTGTTCGCGCGAACATCGGGTGTTCGCGCTCGCCGGAAGTTCGCGAACGTCGCGCGACGTTCGCCATTTTGGGTTCGCCATTGTTGGCGCTTTTTTTTGCCCTCTCACCCCAGACCAGCAGGTACATGGCAGCCAATCAGGAAGCTCTCCCCTGGACCACTCCCCTTCCCTATAAAAACCGAAGCCCTGCAGCTTTTTTTCACTCTGCCTGTGTGTGCTGAAGAGATAGTGTAGGGAGAGAGCTGCTGCCTGTTAGTGATTTCAGGGACAGTTGAAAGTTTGCTGGCTAGTAAACGTTTTGATACTGCTCTGTTATTGGAGGGACAGAAGTCTGCAGGGGTTTGAGGGACATTTAAGCTTAGGTAGCTTTGCTGGCTAGTAATCTACCTTCTACTGCAGTGCTCTGTATGTAGCTGCAGTGGGCAGCTGTCCTGCTTCTGATCTCATCTGCTGACTGCTGCAATAGCAATAGTCCTTGTAAGGACTGCTTTTATTTATTTTTTTGTTGTTTTACTACTACTACTACTACTACTACTACTATAAGAGCCCAGTGCTATTAGTCTAGCAGTGTTGGGGAGTGGGACTGGTGTGCTAATCTGCTGCTCCTAGTAGTTCAGCAGCACCAACTTTAATTTTTTTTTATTTAACTTTTTTTTATTTTACTACCGCTGTAGTAGTGTATAAGTTGACCTTTTAGGCATTATTTGCCCTGTAGGCATTTTTTGCCCAGTGTGTTATTCAACCAACTGCTATCTAGCTGTGTGACCGTGTTCACATTCTGTCTAAATATCCATAATATTACCGTCTCCAGAAAAAACACCGGAGTGACTTTTTTCAAGCAGCCATAATAAATTTTACGTAATCCGTATCCATCGCTGTAGTAGTGTATAAGTTGACCTTTTAGGCATTATTTGCCCTGTAGGCATTTTTTGCCCAGTGTGTTATTCAACCAACTGCTATCTAGCTGTGTGCCCGTGTTCACATTCTGTCTAAATATCCATAATATTACCGTCTCCAGAAAAAACACCGGAGTGACTTTTTTCAAGCAGCCATAATAAATTTTACGTAATCCGTATCCATCGCTGTAGTAGTGTATAAGTTGACCTTTTAGGCATTATTTGCCCTGTAGGCATTTTTTGCCCAGTGTGTTATTCAACCAACTGCTATCTAGCTGTGTGCCCGTGTTCACATTCTGTCTAAATATCCATAATATTACCGTCTCCAGAAAAAACACCGGAGTGACTTTTTTCAAGCAGCCATAATAAATTTTACGTAATCCGTATCCATCGCTGTAGTAGTGTATAAGTTGACCTTTTAGGCATTATTTGCCCTGTAGGCATTTTTTGCCCAGTGTGTTATTCAACCAACTGCTATGTAGCTGTGTGACCGTGTTCACATTCTGTCTAAATATCCATAATATTACCGTCTCCAGAAAAAACACCGGAGTGACTTTTTTTCAAGCAGCATTCTTATATTTTACGTAATCCGTATCCACCGCTGTGTATACGTTGACCTTGTAGGCATTATTTGCCCTGTAGGCATTTTTTGCCCAGTGTGTTATTCAACCAACTGCTATCTAGCTGTGTGACCGTGTTCTCATTCTGTCTAAATATCCATAATATTACCGTCTCCAGAAAAAACACCGGAGTGACTTTTTTTCAAGCAGCATTCTTATATTTTACGTAATCCGTATCCACCGCTGTGTATACGTTGACCTTGTAGGCATTATTTGCCCTGTAGGCATTTTTTGCCCAGTGTGTTATTCAACCAACTGCTATCTAGCTGTGTGACCGTGCTCTCATTCTGTCTAAATATCCATAATATTACCGTCTCCAGAAAAAACACCGGAGTGACTTTTTTTCAAGCAGCATTCTTATATTTTACGTAATCCGTATCCACCGCTGTGTATACGTTGACCTTGTAGGCATTATTTGCCCTGTAGGCATTTTTTGCCCAGTGTGTTATTCAACCAACTGCTATCTAGCTGTGTGACCGTGTTCTCATTCTGTCTAAATATCCATAATATTACCGTCTCCAGAAAAAACACCGGAGTGACTTTTTTTCAAGCAGCATTCTTATATTTTACGTAATCCGTATCCACCGCTGTGTATACGTTGACCTTGTAGGCATTATTTGCACAGTGTTTTCTTCAAACCGCCATCTAGCTGTGTGAGCTTGTTCACATTTTGTCTAAATATTGATAATATTATCGTCTCTAGAAAAACCACTTGAGTTACTTTTTTTCAAGCAGCATTCATATATTTTACGTAATCCGTATCCACCGCTGTAGTAGTGTATACGTTGATCTTGTAGGCATTATTTGCACACTGTTTTCTTCAAACTGCCATCTAGCTGTGTGTATTATCGTTTCCAGAAAAACCAACTGAGTTTTTGTTGTTGTTGTTTTTTTAAAAATAATGCCAGGCAAAGGCAGGCCGCCACGCAGAGGCCGTGCTAGGGGCCGTGCTGCTATGCAATCCTGTGGCCCTAGCAAATTGCCCAGTTTTAAAAAGCCAATGACCCTGAACTCCCAAAATGCTGAAGAGGTAGTTGACTGGCTTACACAGCACACCCCATCCTCTACCGTTTCTAACTTTACCACAACATCCTCCTCATCCTCCACTGCTATGGCCACCCCACGTAACACTTCCTCCACCACCGGTGCCCCTTCTTCACTGGAGTCAGAGGAGTTATTTTCCCATGAGTTTCTTGAACTGAGTAATGCGCAACCATTATTGGCAGAAGAAGATGAAGGAGATGAGGACGTTACACCAGATTTAATTCTGGCAGAGAACACGACAGAGATGGACATAATGATGAGTGATGAGGAGGAGGAGGAGGTCCCCGCTGCTGCTTCCTTCTGTGATGTGTCAGAAGAAATTGATGCATCTGAGGAGAATGATGATGAGGAGATTGATGTTTTGTGGGTGCCTAGTAGAAGAGAGCAAGAGGAGGGTAGTTCAGATGGAGAGACGGAGAGTCAGAGAGGCAGTAGGAGAATAAGACTTAGAAGAAGCAGGGAGGCCAGCCCGCAGGGATCAGTAGGGCAACAACATGTATCGGCACCTGTGTTCAGCCGGCCAACGCACCCGCCATTGCCGCCAATGCCGCCAACTTCTACTGTTACCGCCAGATCGCACACTTCCAAAAAGTCAGCAGTGTGGGATTTTTTTAATGTGTGTGCCTCTGACAAAAGCATTGTAATTTGCAATGAGTGCAGTCAGAAACTGAGCCTTGGTAAGCCCAACAGCCACATAGGTACAACTTCTATGCGAAGGCACATGAGCGGCAAGCACAAAGCACTTTGGGAGCAACACCTCAAAGGCAACAGGCAAACTAAAAGCCACACTCCTTCTGGTCCAGCATCTTACTGCTCTACCTCTGCTCTCCTTGACCCATCTGAACCACCCTCCACTCCGCCTTCCACCTTGACCACCTGTTCCCATTCCCAGTCATCTGCCACCAGCCAAGTTTCTGTGAAGGCCATGTTTGAGCGTAAGAAGCCAATGTCTGACTGTTACCCCCTTGCCCGGCGTCTGACAGCTGGCTTGTCTGCACTCTTAGCCCGCCAGCTTTTACCATACCAGCTGGTGGACTCTGAGGCCTTCCGCAAATTTGTAGCAATTGGGACACCGCAGTGGAAGGTACCCAGCCGCAATTTTTTTTCTAAAAAGGGAATACCACACCTGTACCAACATGTGCAGAGCCAAGTTACCGCATCTCTGTCACTTAGTGTTGGGCCAAAGGTCCATATGACTACTGACGCATGGTCCTCCAAGCATGGTCAGGGCAGGTATGTCACCTACACTGCCCACTGGGTGAACTTGGTAATGGCTGGGAATGGGAAGCAGGGAATGGGTAGCTCAACAACAACAACAACAGTGGAGTTGGTGTCACCGCCACGGATTGCACGCGGTTCTGCCACCACCTCTACTCCTCCATCGCTCTCTACCTCGTCTTCTTCCTCTTCTTCTTCTTACTCTGCTGCTGGGTCCTCCTTCTCCTCCTCCACACCTGTGCACCCCCAGCTCCCCCTAGGCTATTCGACGTGCCAGGTACGCCGTTGTCACGCTGTCTTGGGGATGACGTGCCTGGAAAGCAAAAACCATACCGGATCTGTACTCCTGTCATCTCTGCAGTCACAGGCCGATCGGTGGCTGACCCCACACCAACTGCAGATCGGAAAAGTGGTGTGTGACAATGGAAGCAATCTGTTGGCAGCGTTGAGACTGGGAAATTTAACACATGTGCCCTGCATGGCACATGTGTTAAATTTAATAGTCCAACGTTTTGTCTCCAAGTACCCAGGATTCCAGGACGTTCTCACCCAGTCCAGAAAGGTGTCGGCCCATTTCAGACGTTCCTACACAGCCATGGCACGCCTTGCTGACATTCAGCAGCGCTACAACATGCCAGTCAGGCGTTTGATTTCTGACAGCCAGACTCGCTGGAATTCAACGCTCCTTATGTTGGAACGTCTGCTGCAACAACAAAGGGCCGTCAACGAGTACCTTTTTGAACTGGGTGGTAGGACTGGATCTGCAGAGCTGGGGATTTTTTTCCCCCGTTACTGGGTGCTTATGCGCGATGCCTGCAGGCTCATGCGACCTTTTGAAGAGGTGACAAATATGGTCAGTCGCACCGAAGGCACCATCAGCGACCTAATACCCTTCGCTTTCTTCCTGGAGCGTGCCGTGCGACGAGTGACAGATGAGGCTGTAGACCAGCGTGACGAGGAGCTGGAAGCGCACGATTTATGGTCGCAATCACCAGAACGAACCCAGGCACCTGCTGCAACGCAGGGAGAGGTGCCAGAAGTGGAGTCAGAGGAGGAAGGTGGCTTTGTGGAGGAGGAGGAGGAGGACCAACAGGAGCAGGCTTCCCAGGGGGCTAGTGGTGACCTTTTGGGGACCCCTGGTCTTGTACGTGGCTGGGGGGAGGAGACCGTGGATGATGCAGTCCTTGATAATGAGGAAGCGGAGATGGATAGCTCTGCATCCAACCTTGTGAGAATGGGGTCTTTCATGCTGGCATGCCTGTTGAAGGACCCCCGTATCAAGAGGCTTAAGGAGAAGGACCTGTACTGGGTCGCAACGCTACTAGACCCTCGGTACAAGCATAAAGTGGCAGAAATGTTACCAACATACCACAAGTCCGAAAAGATGCGGCATTTACAAACCAGCCTGCAAAACATGTTGTACAATGCTTTTAAGGGTGATGTCACTTCAGGAACTCATCAACATTCCAGGGGCAGAGGTGCCAGTAATCCTGCCACGAGCACACCTGCAAGGACAAAGCCCTTTGGCCGGTCTGTAACATCAGACATGCAAATGTTTTTCTGTCCAAGGCAGCGCCACAACCCTTCTGGATCCACCCTCAAAGAACGCCTCGACCGGCAGGTAGCGGACTACCTGGCATTAACTGCAGATATCGACACTCTGAGGAGCGATGAACCCCTGGACTACTGGGTGCGCAGGCTTGATCTGTGGCCAGAGCTGTCACAATTTGCCATGAACCTCTTGTCTTGCCCAGCCTCAAGTGTGCTCTCAGAAAGGACCTTCAGTGCAGCAGGAGGGATTGTAACTGAGAAGAGAACTCGCCTAGGTCACAAAAGTGTCGATTACCTGACCTTTATTAAAATGAATGAGGGGTGGATCTCGGAGGGTTACTGCACGCCGGAAGACTTGTTCTGACTTCTATGCAGCTGTCCTTCTCTTCAAGCCTCATGACTCCACACACAGCTGTCCTTTAGCGTCCTCCTCCCTCCGCCACCGTTACAAACTAGGGTGCAAACCCTACTGGTTTAATTTTTTCTGGCCTCTGTGCTTCAGTGGCTGCGTCCAAAAAAACGGGGCAAACAATGTCTACAAGGTCAACGTATGGCGAAAAATTACTATTTTCAGCATTTATATGGCATATTTTTTCTGGCAACTGTGCTTCAGTGGCTGC